>WNWK01023963.1:0-30376 GCA_009830355.1 Cherax destructor | reverse complement strand
CACAGATCACTTTTTGACATACCCCGAGTCCATACCAACCAATGTAAAAATTCTATGCACATAAAGGGCCCCAGAATCTGGAATTCATTACCAGTAAATGTTAAGTTAACCTTGTCTGAAAATCAATTTAAGACTCTTCTCAAAAACCACCTACTCACCCTAAACTAAATATACTCATACTGTAAACTACTTTCAAAAATGCTCAATGTTATTTTCCTTAACCCTTTGGGGGTCGACAGGCCTTCTCAGGAAAGTGTTCCTGGGGTCGAAAATTTTTTGGAAAAAAATAATTTTTTTTTTTCTTATGAAATGATAGAGAATCTTTTGAATCTTTTTCCGATCATAACGCAACCAAAATTATGAAATTTCATCGAAAACTAACGGAATTATGCTTTCGCGAAGTTAGTGGTAACCATGGCACTTACGCATCGGCGATTTTGCCCACTTTGAGCTCTATTTTCGACAAATTCCAATGTTTCAGTCTCCTAAAATTATAGCTATTTCGCTAGAACTCCATTTCTTCTATCGAGTGAGTACAAGAAACCGCCTATTTACCAATTTCATCTACCCAAAATAGTGGTCAGAAAATGGCAATTTTCCAATTTCTCACAAATTTCAAACGATGCCAATTTCAAAATAGGGTCCAGAGTAAACAAGGCAGACATTCCTGGCACTAAAATAACATGTTCTCTGTTCATTAGTCACGTCTCCAGGCCCCTGTTCCATTACTTTTGCTTTTCATTTTGAATTTTTATTCTAACAAAAAATAGAAGATTTACTGTTATGTATACAACTGCATCATTGTAAAAATGGTATAAATAATATCAGAGCACTTGTGCATGAATATAAGACTCGCCAGTTGATGTGTATTGGACGCATGGTGTGATTTGTTTACTCTTGAACATCGTCAAAAATCGAACATTTTCGCTACTTTGAGCTCAATTTCAAGGTACTTGTCATTGTCATACCAATCAAAATCATCTCTATTTCTGTAATATATCTTCCATTCTATCAAATGAGACCAAGAAAACGAGAATACATCAATAAATACTATACGAAAATCGACTGCAAAGTTGCTGTTTTAATCGAAAAAAACGTTCAGAGTTTTTTTTCTCTCATTATGCAGTGTGTACTGCAGGATTTTTTTTATACTGCGCACACTGACCACACAAACCCATTCTTTCATATGTGTGCCTACCAGACGTTTTCTGCTTAAATTGAGGCCACTAGAATTTGGGCGTACTAGTACGGCACCAACCCCTGCTCGTAAAACGTACTAGTACGGCACCGACCCCCAAAGGGTTAAGATAATCTCAATTTTATATTACCATCCTCCTAAACACTTGTTACAATTTAATATCATCATATTGTCATTTTAACAGTATAATATCATCATATTGTAATTTGAAATAAAATATATAACTTGAATATACTCAATCAATTTCTCTAATAGTGGTACATAGTCTATGTATTGGTTCCCCTAAACACCCCCCTTTTGATTCAGTTTTTATAATGCTTTGTAAGTGTAATGGGGGTTGTAACTTTAGTATTTTTAAAATCATTAATGGAGATAAAATCTTCGGTAATGGTTGAAAGCATTTAGTAATGATATGTAACTTCAGTACATGGTATTTGTAAAATCAGTAAAGTCATTAGTGTTAACTCAGTAATGGTATGGCAGCAGTATGCTGTTGCATTTCAGGTTTTTCATAATGGTGTTGTAACATCAGTAATGGTATTGTAACTTCAGTAATGGTTTGTAACATCAGTAATGGTGTTGTAACTTCATAATGGTGTTGTACTCAGTAATGGTAGTGTAACTTCAGTAATGGTGTTGTAACATCAGTAATGGTGTTGTAACATCAGTAATGGTGGTGTAACATCAGTAATGGTGTTGTAACATCAGTAATGGTGTGTAACTTCAGTAATGGTGTTGTAACTTCAGTAATGGTGTTGTAACTTCAATAATGGTGTTGTAACATCATTAATGGTAGTGTAACTTCAGTAATGATAGTGTAACTTCAGTAATGGTAGTGTAACTTCAGTAATGGTGTTGTAACTTCAGTAATGGTAGTGTAACTTCAGTAATGGTGTTGTAACTTCAGTAATGGTGTTGTAACTTCAGTAATGGTGTTGTAACTTCAGTAATGGTGTTGTAACTTCAGTAATGTGTTGTAACTCATAATGGTAGTGTAACTTCAGTAATGATAGTGTAACTTCAGTAATGGTAGTGTAACTTCAGTAATGGTAGTGTAACTTCAGTAATGGTGTGTAACTTCAGTAATGGTGTTGTAACTTCAGTAATGGTGTTGTAACTTCAGTAATGGTGTTGTAACTTCAGTAATTGTGTTGTAACTTCAGTAATGGTGTTGTAACTTCAGTAATGGTAGTGTAACTTCAGTAATGGTGTTGTAACTTCAATAATGGTGTTGTAACTTCAGTAATGGTGTTGTAACTTCAGTAATGGTACTGTAACTTCAGTAATGGTGTTGTAACTTCAGTAATGGTACTGTAACGTCAGTAATGGTGTTGTAACATCAGTAATGGTGTTGTATCTTCAGTAATGGTAGTGTAACTTCAGTAATGGTGTTTTTAACTTCCAGCCTTGCGTAAGGAGAAAGTTGCAGTTCTGGGGAAGATTGTTGAGCGTACAGTGCCGGCCAACATTAGTCTCCTGGAATGGAAGCCTTCACCTACTCCCACTGGCTTTCCCAAGGTTCACAGACTGCATAATTTGGTATGTGTTAAACAAAATTTTTTTAAAATTAGATAGGAATCTTGAAACTTAAAAATACTCAGAAAGATGGATGGGGGATCGAAGCCCTATAGCTCAGTGGTATTGTGCTGGACCTGCATTACCAGGCCCATGGTTGATTCCTCCATCCATTTTTTCTGTTTATTCATTTACAGTTGGTTATTACAACTTAAATTGAGTTCATACAATATATGGCTTTGAGGAAGTTAGGAGAGGTTTACTGTGAAAGCTACTGGAGCTGAGGATGGAGTCAGTAGGGTCACTGACGGTGCCACAGTTTCTGAATCTTTCATATTAGAGACTCCATAGCTCAGTAGTAAAGCACTGAACCTGTCACCTTCCCACTCCCAAACACACACACTTTCTCACTCTCACTCTTCTACATACCTTCATAACCCAACCATACAGTCCACCATTACCTGGAGTTTACCTGGAGAGAGTTCCGGGGGTCAACGCCCTCGCGGCCCGGTCTGTGACCAGGCCTCACGGTGAATCAGAGCCTGATCAACCAGGCTGTTACTGCTGGCCGCACACAGTCCAACGTACGAACCACAGCCTGGCTGGTCAGGTACTGACTTTAGGTGCCTGTCCAGTGCCTGCTTGAAGACAGCCAGAGGTCTATTGGTAATCCCCTTTATGTACATTGGGAGGCAGTTGAAC
The DNA here is from genome assembly GCA_009830355.1 of Cherax destructor. Classification (NCBI taxonomy): domain Eukaryota; kingdom Metazoa; phylum Arthropoda; class Malacostraca; order Decapoda; family Parastacidae; genus Cherax; species Cherax destructor. Next base: position 26,961 of record WNWK01023963.1, on the reverse strand, counting down.
AGTCTTGGGCTCCTGACACTTATTGTGTTGTCTCTCAACGTGGTAGTGGCACCCCTGCATTTCATTGGGGAGATGTTGCATCGTCTGCCGAGTCTTTTGCTTTCGTAGGGAGAGACTCTCGTGTGCCAGTTTGGTACTAATCCCTCTAGGATTTTCCAAGTGTATAACAAACAAACAAACAAACAAATTTTATTTCATTGCAGGTTACATGGGTATCGGAAGTTACAATGTAAATTGAGTGCAAGGAGAGCCACTGACATGCCATGGCATTAGGGGCAGCTTATTCTAGTCCTTAAAAACTATGTACTTAATATTAGAGAAATTTATTGAGTTTATTCTAGTTAAAAATTATTTTCAAAATTACAATATGATGAAATTTTACTGTTTAAATTATTATATAATGATATTAGATCTTAGATTGTTACAGGTGTTAAGATTCTTGAATGATAATATGGAATTGAGATTATCTTAAGGAAAATAACATTGAGCATTTTTGACATTAACTTATAATATGAGTAGGGGGTAACATAATAGTAACATATTATTAAAAATTGAGATTATCGTATAGGAAAGTAACAATGAGCATTTTTCAAAGTAGTTTATAGCATGATCATTTAGGTTTGGGTGAGTAGGTGGTTTTTGAGTTGAGTCTTAAATTGATTTTCAGACAAGATTATCTTAATATTTACTGGTAATGAATTCCAGATTCTGGGGCCCTTTATGTGCATAGAATTTTTACATAGGTTGATATGAACACGGGGTATATCAAAAAGTGATCTGTGTCGTGTGTTGTGGTCATGGGTCCTATTAAAGTTGGTGAGGAGAGTTTTGAGCAGAGGGTTTATATTAGAGTGTAAAGTTTTATATACAGTGGACCCTCGGTTAACGAAAAAAATTCATTGCAGAAGCCTGCTCAAGTGCCATTACCGAACGAATTTACGTCCTTAAGAAATAATGTCATGTAGGTTAGTCTATTTCAGACCCCCAAAACTACACTTCCACAAGAACTTACAAAATTATACTTACATAATTGCACGATTTCCGGGGTATTCGTTAACCGAGGGTCCACTGTATGTAGTAGGCACAAGAGTAAGTATGAATGTTCTTTACGGTGAGTAGTTTGAGACTTTTGAATATTGGTGGAGTATGCTGTCTAGAGTGGGAATTTGTTATCATTCTGACTGCGGCCTTTTGTTGTGTTATGAGTGGTCTAAGGTGATTTAACGTTGTTGATCCCCATGCACAGATTCCATAGGTGAGATACGGGTAGATAAGTGAATGATATAGTGCAAGGAGAGCTGATTGAGGTACATAATAGCGTATCTTTGATAATATGCCTACTGTCTTCGAGATTTTCTTGGAAATTTGTTGTATATGTGTTTGGAATTTAAGGCTACTGTCAAGGTGGATTCCTAGGAATTTTCCCTCTGTGAGTCTTGTGATGGGTGTACCATTAAGTGTTATGTTAAGTGGAACATTTGTGACTTTGCTTCCAAACTGTATGAAGTAGGTCTTGTCAGTATTGAGAGTAAGCTTGTTAGTCGTCATCCATGTTGATATTTTCTGTAATTCGGCATTAACAGTGTTGGCCAGTATAACTGGATTTGGGTGAGAGAAGACATATGTTGTGTCATCTGCAAATAAAATGGGTTTGAGTAGTTGTGATGCATTCGGTAGGTCATTTATGTAAATGAGGAATAGGAGTGGCCCCAGGACACTTCCTTGAGGGACTCCGACTGTAATTGGTTGTGTGGAAGAGTTCGCTCCATTTGTGTACACGTATTGGCTTCTGTTGGTGAGGTATGATTTTAGGTAGTTGAGTGGGTGCCCCTTATACCATAGTGTGCTAATTTTGTGAGCAGTAAATCATGGTCGACTGTATCAAAAGCTTTGCGGAGATCAATGAAGATTCCCAGTGGGACTTCTTTTTCTCAAGTGCTGTATATATTAACTCCAACATGTGCGTAATAGCATCGTTTGTGCTCTTGTTTGTCCTGAATCCAAATTGACAGGGGTTGAGTACATTGTGTGAGACGAGGTAGGAATAGATTTGTCTATGAATTAATTTTTCGAAGATTTTAGAAAGCAATGGTAAATTAGAAATTGGTCTATAATTATTCAGGTCTGTTTGATCACCTCCTTTGTGGATCGGGTGACCCTAGCTATTTTGAGAATTGATGGAAAGGTAGAGGCTTCAATGGATTTATTGAATAGTGTTGCTATGATTGGTGACAGTACCTGTGAAGCTTTTTGTACATAAAAGTTGGTAGGCTGTTTATGTCTCCTGCCTTGTTTTTAAGGGTGTTGATTATGAGCGAGACTTCAATTGGGTTGGTAGGAGCTAGGAATAGCGTATTAGGGTAGGTGTTTGTGAGGTAGTCTGTTGGACGGGTGTTTGAGCTTGGGATTTTACTCGCTAGATTCTTTCCTATGGTGGAGAAGAAAACATTAAGTCTGTTTGCTGTCTCAGTAGGTGAGAGTAGGGGTTCATCTGCTCTTGATAATTTGATGGTGTTGTTTTTCGCTATCTTATTATTTCCTAGAATTGCAGATAGGGTCTTCCAGGTCTTTTTCATATCACCTTTTATGTTCTGGAGTCTGTTCTCATAATACAATTTTTTTGATCTCCTTATCAGGCTGGTAAGGGTTGATGAGTAGCGTTTGGATTGTTCTCTGGTTATTAGACCCCTTCTGTATTGTTTTTCATATTGGTTTTTTTTGTTAATGGATTTAAGGATGCTGGGTGTTAGCCAGGGATTGTTAAGTCTCTTAGCTGTGATCTGTTTAGTTTTTTTAGGGCAATGTTTGTTATAGAGGTGGTGGGTTTTGTTAAGGAAATTCTTGATGCATTCATTAGTATCTGTATATGTTTCTAACTCATTATGCCAGTCAATGTTAATCATAGCTGTTATAAAGTTATTTACAGCTGACTCATTATGTAGTCTGAAGGTAACTTTTGTAATATCTAGGGCAATTTACCAAGATTAGTTATGAGAAAGGTCGGATAGTGGTCTGTGGTGTTGTCTGTGATGATGCCTGATTTTAGAGGGGCTATAGTATTAGTCCAGATGTGGTCTAGTAATGAGGTACTAGTCTCGAGATTCTTGTAGGTTTTGATATTGTTGGTAGTAACAAGCAGTTGCTCATAGTGTTTGTGAATTCTGTTACTTGTGGGTCCTGGTCATGTAGGAGATTTATATTGAAGTCTCCTGTGAGCAGCAAATGGTCTTTGTTCATGTGTGCATCAGTTATTAGGTTACCTAGTTTTTCACTAAAATGGTGAATGTTTGACTGTGGTAATCTGTAGATGTTTATCACTGTGAGGGGTTTTTGCAGGTCTTTTGATTTAAATTTAGCTATAATATATTCTCCATGCTCATCCCTTATGCAAGAGTTATTGATACATTCAAGTTGATCTGAGTAATATATAGCTATTCCACCCCCTCGCTGATCTGTCCTGCAATTGTGAATGGCTGTGTAACCTGGGATGCCATAGACATCTGTAGTATCAGGCTTCAGCCAGGTCTCAGTGAGTGTGATGATTGACATATTGGTCTGGAGGGATTGGAGTAGTGCTGTGAGGTCATCATAATGTTTGCTCAAAGATCTAACATTGTAATTGAAGATAGTTATGTTATTGTTGGCTCTGAGTAATGTCTTTGCTTGATCTGCTGCGTTCTAGGGAGTACAGGTTTAGGAACTTCAAGCGTTCCCAGTAATTGAGGTGGTTTATCGCAGTTATGCGTGCTGTGAAGGTTCTCTGCACATTTTCTAGTTCAGCAATTCCACCTGCCTTGAAAGGTGCAGTTAGTGTGCAGCAATATTCCAGCCTAGATAGAACAAGCTACCTGAAAAGTGAAATCATGGGCTTGGCATCCCTGGTTTTGAAGGTTCTCATTATCCATCCTGACATTTTTCTAGCAGATGCGACTGCTAGTGTTATGGTCCTTGAAGGTGAGATCTTCTGACATGATCACTCCCTGGTTTTTGACATTAGTTTTTCGGTCTATTGTGTGGTTGGAATTTGTTTTATACTCTGATGAAATTTTAATTTCCTCACGTTTTCCATATCGGAGTAATTGAAATTTCTCATCATTGAACTTCATATTGTTTTCTGCAGCCCATTTAAAGATTTGGTTGAAGTCTGCTTGGAGTCTTGCAGTGTCTTCAGTGGTGGACACTGTCATGCAGATTCGGGTGTCACCTGCAAAGGAAGATACGGCACTGTGGTTTATATCCCTGTCTATGTCTGATATGAGGATGAGGAACAAGATGGCAGCAATTACTGTGCCTTATGGAACAGAGCTTTTCACCGTAGCCACCTCAGACTTTACTCTGTTGACTACTACTCTTTGTGTTCTATTTGTTAGGAAATTATAGATCCATCTACCAACTTTTCCTGTTATTCCTTTATCATGCATTTTGTGTGCTATTACACCATGGTCACACTTGTCATAGGCTTTTGCAAAGTCTTTGTATATAACATTTGCATTCTGTTTGTCTTCTAGAGCATCCAGGACCTTGTCGTAGTGGTCGAGTAGTTGAGACAGACAGGAGCGACTTGCTCTAAACCCATGCTGCCCTGGGTTGTGTAATTGATGGGTATCTAAATGAGTGGCAATCTTGCTTCTTAGAACCCTTTCAAAGATTTTTATGATATGGGATGTTAGTGCTATTGGTCTGTATTTCTTTGCTATTGCTTTACTGCCCCCTTTGTGGAGTGGGGCTATGTCTGTTGTTTTTAGTAACTGCTGGACGACCCCAGTGTCCATGCTCCCTCTCCATAGGATGTTAAAAGCATGTGATAGGGGCTTCTTGCAGTTCTTGATGAACACGGAGTTCCATGAGTCTGGGCCTGGGGCGGAGTGCATGGGCATGTCATTTATCGCCTCTTCGAAGTCATTTAGCGTCAGGATAATGTCAGATAGGTTTGCGTCTATCAAGTTCTGTGGCACTCTGTGGCCAGATCTTAGCATGAACACAAATGAAAGCTTTTATACATATTTCTTAATTATTAAATAGCTTGACAGTGTAGCTTAATGAAGTATCTATACACTATAATGTTTTCCTTATTGTAAGTGAAAATCTGAGCATTTATTAGGTGTTTCTTCAAGTGTTATTCTGTGTTAGTGATAACAATCTCTTGATTCAGGGAATTGGAGCTGATCTTCTCTTAGATCACAACCTGGTGCTGTGTGAGCAGTAACTCATGAATATGATAGTGTTTTTCTTTTATGGGTTACCCTGCCTCGGTGGGAAACGGGCGACATGTTAAAAATAAAATACAGCCTCTCCTCATTTAGCGACGTACTCATTTACCGACAACTAGGGCTTACAGTGGGCTCTCTGACTAGTATACATACCTAAATATAAATAATGTATATTAGAGCTGATTTTCTCTATTCTGTTTATTACAGTATACAGTACACTATTGTACAGTGGTCCCTCGGTTTTCATGCATCTCCAAACTCGAACATTTATGTAAGTGTATTTTCGTAAGTGCTGTTGCAAGTGTATTTTTGGGGGTCTGAAATAGACTAACCTATGTGACATTATTTCTTAAGGAAGTAAATTCGTTCAGTAATGGCACTTGAGCAGCATTCTGGAACGAATTTTCAGCGAAAACCGAGGGACCACTGTATAAACATTGAAAAATATACTAGAAATGTTATAAATGGTGCAAAGGTGACATTAAAACAATATTAAAGATGGTTGACACAACCCACTACCATTATAGTATGCTCCTCACTTAGCGACGAATTCGTTTACCGACTTGATCCTAGGAACGGAACTCTGTTGTTAAGTGAGGACAGGCTGTACTGTTGCCAATGGTTTGTACTGTATCTTTTCTCCATTTTGTCTTCTTGTGCCAATAGGTTTTTGGGAGATATTTTGATGCTTCCTTACACTGACGTGAGACTTTCAGAGATTGAAAGTAAAAAGAAATCACAATACGTAACATGCTGGAACAACTCGCTAACAACGCATGCTTAGGGTTGCAACCTTATGACAATGTTTTGGTTGTCATTGAGTGTCGTGACCCAATAATGGTCCTGGATTGACCAAAACATCGTCATAAGGTTCCTCTCCTAAGTGTGGGTTATTGGTGAATTCTGAAGAATGTGTACAATACACTGTATCTCAGTAAGTTGAAGTTTGGGATTGTTACTGTTCAGCATTGCTCCCTGTTTGCCAGTTGTTGAATGGATTTGTTAGTAGGACATTATACAGTGGATCCACGGATTACATGATTAATCCGTTCCAGAGGGCTTAACTTAAACCGAAAATAATGTAATCCGAATCTATTTTCCCCATAAGAAATAATGGAAATTCAATTAATCCGTTTCAGACACATTAAATTACACAGTAAAGAATGAGATATAAAGTACATAAAACAGTAATAACTTGACACTCACCTTTATTGAAGAGTTGTTGATGTGTGGAAGATGGAAGGAGGGGAGAGGAAGGAGTAGTTGCTAGTGTTTGGAAGGGGACTCCCCTTCCATTAACACTTCAGGTACCAAGTCCTCTTCCTGGGTTACTTCCCTTCTTTGTTTTTTAATGCTACTAGGACCAGCTTGAGTCACTGGACCCCTGTTGCTCAAAAAAGTGTTCCAGAGAGTTCTGTTTCTGGCGAATGTTTGGAATTGTGCCGGCGACAGGGGTGTGTTTGTGGACAGGACAAGATAGTCCTTCAAAATGACACTAATATAAACTCTATGGCTTATTTATCTATCACAATTCATCTAATATGACATAATAAACAATATTAATAACATAGAAAAATGACATATACTCTAGAATGAATAAAATATCATTACGAATGTGAGGACTGGTGTTGTGGTGTTTGTTGTTGGGTGTATAAGGGCCACTGAAAGATATGGCTTAAATAGTGATGGCCGCCAGACACACGGCGGTGTTGTCAGTCGCCCTATATAACTCAAACAACATTGGAGGAGTTAAGATTCGTGTCATCATTTTTCTATCGCTTAATCGCTTAACTTACTTGTTACACTTACAAAAGCATTTAAAAAATTACACTTACATAAAAGTTTGGAGCAGGATGAACACCAGGGGTCCACTGTATGTTTGTATGTGCATGTGTAGTGTGACCTACACTTTATTGCTGGCTGGCACTAGGAGCTTTCTTTGGGCCCATGGTGGCTTATTTAGCAGTTGCAAGCACTAAAAACAATGGAATAATGACAAAATGTATGGTATGAATGCGTGGGTGGCGCTCACTCGCTGGTAAACAATGGCACACCCACTCTGGATGGAGCATTGTGCCGTGTACGCATCCAAGACGAATAGCGTTTTCCGAGCGGATCATCGTTTACCGGACCATTATTTTTATGGAAAAATGTATCGTCTTCCAAATTTATCGTTATCCGACGCCATCGTAATCTGGGGGTCCACTCTACTGTACTCAGCCTGGTGGAAGAGTAACAAATTAGCAAAATTACTACAATGATCTTGAAGAGTTTGTCCCTCACATATGTGGCAGTTTAACAAGAATACAGTGGACCCCCGGATTATGTACTGCTCCAAACTCGAACAATTATGTAAGTGTATTTACATTATTCCTTATGGGAACAAATTCGTTCGGTAACGGCACTTGAACAGCATTCTGGAACGAAATAATGACGTAATCCGGGGGTCCACTGTACTTACCCTTTAACTGTCAGGAACCCTGAAATTAAAAATGCTGACAATGTTGTGATTTTGTTTTTCTGAGTTGATAGAAAATCTTCTGAAGGTAATGACACCAAAAATATGAAATTTGATGGCACACTTATGGAATTACACAAGTGCAAAGTTGGTGGTATGGGAGCAGTTTATGCATAGGGGATTTCGTCTACTTTGATTCCTACCATATTTTAAATAAATTTCACTTTCATTTCCACCAAATTCTTAGCTCTTCACTGGTAATTCTTCTGTTCTACTGATTGAGCATTAAAAATTGCCCATTCAACTATCATAATTCTCCTGTAAAGTGTACAAGAGTTGGTAATTTGGCCAGTTTTACACAAAATTCAACCAATTCCAATTTAAAAACAGAGTAAAAAATATACACTGCATGCATTCCAGCAACTAAGACAACTTGCCTTTCATTTTCAATCCATCATAACATAAAAATATGGAAGTTTTACCCTATTTCTCAAATAATAAAATATAACTAAGAATGATTAGTCATGGTTTAGGCTGTCCCAGTAATTGAAGCAGACCAGTAAAAACCCATAAAAGAGACTGGGGGAAGTAGGGGAGATTTACCCTTTCTCAGGAAAATTGTCAAAAATTTAATATTTCTGTTAATTCCAATCCTAAAACCAATCAAAATAATTTCTATTTCTGGTTGCCTCTTCTGTACAGTTAGGGATCAGTAGAGGGATGATTGATACTAAATATTATCTCATGTTTTACAGACTAGCACAAGAAGTTCAGTCCCAGGAGCAAAAAAGAAATCACTGTACATGCAACATTTAGAAAATGAAGGCCTGTTGACTAGGACAGTGAACACTGGCAGCAGTTGTGCTGCCAGTAGTGAGAGTCCACCATCCCTGAGCAACACTTCACAAGATCCTGCAGTGTCAGCCTTAGGTATGAGCTCTAACTGCACTCACTAGTCTTACTAATTCCCTCCTCAACCTTCCCCTTCCTACTTCTGTGTGGGGGTTCTCACCCATAACTAAGGAAAAAATGTAGGAAATATGATTCTTCTTTCTTTCAACAGACCGGCCGTATCCCACTGAGGCGGGGTGGCCCAAAAGAAAAAACAAAAGTTTTCCCTTTTAAATTTAGTAAAATATACAGGAGAAGGGGTTACTAGCCCCTTGCTCCTGGCATTTAAGTCGCCTCTTATGACACGCATGGCATACGGAGCAAGAATTCTGTTCCACTTCCTCATGGAGATAAGAGGAAATAAACAAGAACAAGAAGTAGTAAGAAAATAGAAGAAAACCTAGAGGGGTGTGTATATATACAGTGGACCCCCGGTTTTCGTTATTTTTTCGTTCCAGAATGCTGTTCAAGTGCCATTACCAAACGAATTTATTCCCATAAGGAATAATGTAAAGTAGACTAGTCCTTTTAGACCCCCAAAAATACACTTACAAAAGCATTTAAAAAATTACACTTACATAAAAGTTTGGAGCAGGATGAACACCAGGGGTCCACTGTATGTTTGTATGTGCATGTGTAGTGTGACCTAAGTGTAAGTAGAAGTAGCAAGACATACCTGAAATCTTGCAAGGAAACATGATTATTAATATTAAAATTAACACTTTCCCTTTCACAAGGCTTAGCACAGTAGCGTCTTGGTGAAGTGTTACAATATATCACCAGTAAAGCTGTAAGTTCCAGATCAGTCAAGTTGTGATGGTTATGTAGACATGCAGGACATTTATCATCAGTATCCTGTTGTATCAGTTCACCAACAAGGATGTCTGGACTCAGGCTGAGCTATGAGTATAGAAGTATTACTCTTGAAACAAGTGACAAGTGTTGTACCACAACAAAAACTTTTTATTTTATTTTATTAACACATCAGCCATTTCCCACCAAGGCAGGGTACCCCAAAAAAGAAAAGCTTTCATCATCATTCACTCCATCACTGTCTTGCCAGATGTGCACTTACACTACAGTTATAAAACTGCAACATTAACACCCCTCCTTCAGAGTGCCGGCACTGTACTTCCCATCTCCAGGACTCAAGTCTGGCCTGCCAGTTTCCTTGAATCCCTTCATAAATGTTACCTTGCTCACACTCCAACAGCACGTCAAAAACTAGTGATACCAAATCATTGAATTTTTAATACACAAATATCCATCACTTAGGAGACTGAAACTTGTGACAATATTTTGACCCGACTTGGATTATTAACCGGTTACACACAAGACACATCATCATAAGTTTGTCTCCTAAGTGCAGGTTATTTGTGTATTGTTCCAGTCAAGGCATTGTGCATTTTTATTCTTCACTGACTATTCAAAATGGCTGTCCAGCAGTTTTTAATTATAAAATTGTGGATTTATTTGAAAATTGAAGACCCATACTTGTAATAGTTGCCATGCAAAATATACATCACTCTGCTGACCCACATATTGATCACAGTTTGGTTGATCCAGTACAGTGAGCCCCCGGTTCTCGTCGGCAATCCGTCACAGAGGGCCCGTCAACCACCGGTTTGGTCGAACTCCGATTCTATTTTCCCCATAAGAAATAATGGAAATAAAATTAATCCGTTCCAGACATCCAAAAGTATTAAAATAAAATATTTTTTAGAACTTTTTGACATTAAATTAAACACAATTTTATAAAAAAATAAGAAATAAATAGTACAATAACATGTCACTTACATTTATTGAAGAGTTGTTGATGTGTCGAGGACGGGAGGAGGGAAGAAGGTGGTACCTGCTAGTGTTTGGAAGGGAATCCCTTCCATTAACACTGCAGGTACCAAGTTCTTTTCTGGGGTTACTGGCCTTTTTCTTTGAATGCTACACTCCCTGCATGAATGCTAAACTCCCTGCATGCCTACTACACTCCCTGCATGCCTGCTACACTCCCTGCATCCTTGCTACACTCCCTGCATGCCTGCTACACTCCCTGCATCCTTGCTACACTCTCTGCATGCCTGCTACACTCCCTGCATCCTTGCTACACTCCCTGCATGCCTGCTACACTCCCTGCATCCTTGCTACACTCCCTGCATCCCTGCTACACTCCCTCCATCCCTGCTACACTCCCTGCATCCTTGTTACACTCCCTGCATCCTTGCTACACTCCCTGCATCCCTGCTACACTCCCTGCATCCCTGCTACACTCCCTGCATCCCTGCTACACTCCCTGCATGCCTGCTACACTCCCTGCATCCTTGCTACACTCCCTGCATCCTTGCTACACTCCCTACATCCCTGCTACACTCCCTGCATCCTTGCTACACTCCCTGCATCCTTGCTACACTCCCTGCATGCCTGCTACACTCCCTGCATAAATGCTACACTCCCTGCATGAATGCTTCACTCCCTGTACATTCTTTACCACAGGCTTGGCACTAGGAGCTTTCTTTGGGCCCATGGTGGCTTATTTAGCAGTTGCAAGCACTAAAAACACTGGAATAATGACAATATATATATGGTATGAATGGGTGGGTGGTGCGTGGGTAGTGTTCGCTCGCTTGTAAACAATAACACACTGAGTGCCTGGGCGCCCAGCTGGGCCACGGCCACACGCGTACGCGTCCGGGACGGATAGCCGACTCGCCCAACTCCGAGTAGCCGCCTAATACCGAGTCAAAAATATTGTAAAAAAAAACGTTGAAATACTTGCTGAATTTCCTCTTCATGATTTGTACACTTGTCCTGGTAGTGTTTCTGATGTCTTCCAGTCAGAAGTTAAATAATCTGTAAATTAGACACATATGCAACACTTGGGTATCTTTATTGATACCCAATAAAGGGTATCAATAAAGATACCCAAGTGTTGCATATGTGTCTAATTTACCAACTCGTCGGTTCTCTGAACCATTCATTCACAGTTAAATAATCTGTAACCATGGATGTTAATACAGTGTTCTCTTATTGTGCCCATGCTTTATTATATATTTCCTACCATATCTCTTGCTCCAGATTGTTGTGACAGTGTGAAGATTTGGGACTAGGTCCTAAAGTACCTTTCCTGTACATATAATTATGTATCTCTCTCTCTCCTCTGCTCCAGAGAACATATAATTAGGGCTTTGAAGAATGTAGATCTACAGTGGTACCTCGGTTAATGATGGTCCCCAAACTCGCCCTTTTATTTAAGTTTATTTTTTAAATGCTTTTGTAAGTGTATTTTTGGGGGTCTAAAAGGACTAGTCTATTTTACATTATTCCGTATGGGGATAAATTCGTTTGGTAATGGCACTTGAACAGCATTCTGGAATGAAAAAATATCGTTAACCGAGATACCACTGTAGATCTACATTCTTACCGTTAGCTCTCCAAACGTAGATGTACGTTTTATTTTTCCTGCCTCCAAATTTGGCATGATTGGCCTGAGATGCCTGGTCAGCATAGAATGGGTCTTAGCACTCTGTGTGCGCAATATTAAAAAAATCTGGGACCACTTAGTGCCTTGTGGGAGCGCCAGTTCAATTGAGCGCCAGCTAGAGCAAACAGCGCAGCAAACACCTGGGATTCACTGACGTTGTGTCGTATTAACACTCCCCTTTTAAGAGGAAAGTGATGTTGACCCTGAGTTTAGTGGCTTTGAGGTAGATGTGGCCACAAGTGGTCAAGAAAATATCAAAAACCTCGATAATAACCCATGTGCAACATCCTTTCAATTTTGGTACCACTGGTAGTGTCATACTGCCAGAATGTCCTATAACCTATGCCCTAAGTAAAAAGAAACAATTCTGGAATGTGTAATACGTGTTCGGCAGGTTGGCTGGCCAGCTGGCTGGCTGTCTATCTCCGTCTGTCTGCATCTATGTCTGTCTGTCTATCTGTCTCTATCTCACAGGTACACATAAATACAATTATACATAGTGTAAATTACCTAGGATAACCCAAAATATCCAGACAAAGTGCTATACTGTGCTTGTAGATGTAAGGCATAATAAGCATGACTGGCAAGTAATATGCACTTCACTTGATCAGGAATCAGACATGATGAGTCTGACGACTCTGCATCCTGTTGGTTCATGAACTGCTCTCTGAGACAAGAGAGACAAGCAGACAGAAAGACAGACACACAGGCAGACAGAAAGAGATGCAGACAGAAAGAGAGGCAGACAGAAAGTAAGGCAGACAGAAAGAGAGGCAGACAGAAGGAAAAGCAGACAGAAAGAGAGGCAGACAGAAAGAGAGGCAGACATAAAGAGAGGCAGACAGAAAGACAGACACACACAGACAGACAGAAAGACATAGAAACACAGACAGACAAAGACATAGAAACACAGGCAGACAGAAAGACATAGAAACACAGGCAGACAGAAAGACATAGAAACACAGGCAGACAGAAAGACATAGAAACACAGGCAGACAGAAAGACAGATAAGCAGACATAGCTAGACAGATAGACAGACAGACATGTTTATGTGTAACAGTGAAAACAAACAAAGCCACGGGTTCCCTGCAGCAATGCACGCTCATCAAACCACTGCTGCACTGTCAGCAGTTTAGTGACACTCGTCATAACACCATACTTCAAGGAGTTTCATATATTTTCCAGCATGTCTAAAACATTGCTGAGACCTATAAATACTTTGTATATATTTCTAGACAGTAGTATGTGACCAAGGCAGGTGAAAATGTTCACCTGTCGGTGTGTTTGTGACTGTTTGAGTACTATTTCAGTACCTAATATTAGTGTCAGAACAAAGATTGTCTATGAAATCACAAGAACTATTATAAATTGTAATTATCAAAACATAAAAATTATAATTAGTATAATATAATAATAAATTTTTATTTCATTGCAAGTTTACATCGAGATTTTGTTATTACAATCATGAACTGAAGTGCAAAGAGAGCCACTAGCATGCCATGGCATTAAGGGCAGATTAATCTAATGGCTTATAGACTACTTAATACTAGAGAAGTTGATTGAGTTTGTTTTAGTTAAACATTTGCTTATAACAGTTAATAAATGTACTCAAATTACAATCTGTGGATATAAATTAAAGTACGTAAAAAGAAAAAAAAGGTATATCGGGCAAGTGAACGTAGATCTACATTTGGACAGTTTAAGGGTTAAAAGAATTTTTTTTTTTTTGCGATCAGTACTTACCGAGATATAGAGGCGTGAAGTTGACAGAAAATGAACCACTTACTGCAGCATCGGCGACTGCTGCTCACTTTTTACTTTTATTCTACTTTTTTCTTCTCTTTTCTGATATTTTATTTTTTCAAGTAACTTTTGTGTCCTGTGAGACTAATATAATGCATAATGTATATATATCCGCTCATTGTATGCAACACAATAACCGCACAAACATTGTTATCATTATTTATTTTTATTTTTTTATTAACACATAGGCCGTTTCCCACCAAGGCAGGGTGGCCCGACAAAGAAAAACTTTCATCATCATTCACTCCATCACTGTCTTGCCAGAGGCGTGCTTACACTACTGCTACAAAACTGCAACATTAACACCCCTCCTTCAGAGTGCCGGCACTGTACTTCCCATCTCCAGGAATCAAGTCCGGCCTGCCGGTTTCCCTGAAACCCTTCATAAATGTTACCTTGCCTACACTCCAACAGCACGTCAAGTCCTAAAAACCATTTGTCTCCATTCGCTCCTATCTAACATGCTCACGCACGCTTTCTGGAAGTCCAAGCCCCTCACACACAAAACCTCCTTTACCCCCTCCCTCCAACCTTTTGTAGGCCGACCCCTACCCCGCCTTCCCTCCACTACAGATTTATACACTCTCGAAGTCATTCTATTTTGTTCCATCCTCTCTATATGTCCAAACCATCTCAACAACCCCTCCTCAGCTCTCTGGATAACAGTTTTGGTAATCCCACACCTCCTCCTAATCTCCAAACTACAGATTCTCTGCATTATATTCACACCACACATTGCCCTCAGACATGACATCTCCACTGCCTCCAGCCTTCTCCTTGTTGCAACATTCACAACCCATGTCTCACACCCATACAAGAGTGTTGGTATAACTATACTCTCATGCATTCCCCTCTTTGCTTTCATGGATAAAGTTCTCTGTCTCCACAAGCTCCTCAGTGCATCACTCACCTTTTTCCCCTTGTTAATTCTATGATTCACCTCATCCTTCATATACCCATCTGCTGACACATCCACTCCCAAATATCTGAACACATTCACCTCCTACATACTCTCTCCCTCCAATCTGATATCCAATCTTCCGTAATCTAATTTTTTTGTTATCCTCATCACCTTACTCTTTCCTATATTCACTTTTAATTTCCTTCTTTTACATACCCTACCAAACTCATCCACCAATCTCTGCAACTTCTCTTCAGAATCCCCCAAAAGCACAGTGTCATCAGCAAAGAGCAACTGTGACAACTCCCACTTTGTGTTAGATTCTTTATCTTTTAACCCCACACCTCTTGCCAAAACCTGAGCATTCACTTCTCTTACAGCTCCATCTATAAATATATTGAACAACCATGGTGACATCACACATCCCTGTCTAAGGCCTACTTTTACTGCGAAATAATATCCCTCTCGCCTACATACTCTAACCTGAGCCTCACTATCCTCGTAAAGCTGTATAACCCTTGTGGTTTAGCGCTTCTTTTGATTATAATAATAATAATATCCTCGTAAAAACTTTTCACCGCTTTCAATAACCTACCTCCTATTCTATACATTTGCAACATCTTCCACATTGCCCCCCTATCCACCCTATCATATGCCTTTTCCAAACCCATAAATGCCACAAACACCTCTTTACCCTTATCTAAATATTGTTAACATATATGTTTCACCTAGGTAGTAGGTTGGTAGACAGCAACCGCCCAGGGAGGTACTACCGTCCTGCCAAGTGAGTGTAAAACGAAAGCCTGTAATTGTTTTACATGATGGTAGGATTGCTGGTGTCTTTTTTCTGTCTCATAAACATGCAAGATTTCAGGTACATCTTGCTACTTCCACTTACACTTAGGTCACACTACACATTCATGTACAAGCATATATATACACACCCCTCTGGGTTTTCTTCTATTTTCTTACTAGTTCTTGTTCTTATTTCCTCTTATCTCCATGGGGAAGTGGAACAGAATTCTTCCTCCGTAAGCCATGCGTGTCGTAAGAGGCGCCTAAAATGCCTGGAGCAAGGGGCTAGTAACCCCTTCCCCTGAATAAATTACTAAATGTAAAAGGAGAAACTTTCGTTTTTCCTTTTGGGCCACCCTGCCTCGGTGGGAAACGGCTGACGTGTTGAAAGGAAAGAAAAGGATATATGTTTCACTGCAAACACTTGGTCTATACAACCCCTACCCTTCCTAAAGCCTCCTTGTTCATCTGCTATCCTGCTCTCCATCTTACTCCTAATTCTTTCAATAATAACTCTACAATACACTTTACCAGGTATACTCAACAGACTTATTTCCCTATAATTTTTACACTTTCTTTTGTCCCCTTGCCTTTATACAAAGGAACTGTGCATGCTCTCTGGCAATCCCTAGGTACCTTAGCCTCTTCCATACATTTATTAAATAAAAACACTAACCACTCTATAACTATATCCCCAGCTGCCTTTAACATTTCTATCTTTATCCCATCAATCCCAGCTTCTTTACCCCCTTTCATTCTACTCACTGCCTCACGAACTTTCCCCACACTCACAACTGGTTCTTCCTCACTCCTATAAGATGTTATTCCTCCTTGCCCTATACATGAAATCACAGCTTCCCTATCTTAATCAACATTTAACAATTCATCAAAATCTTCCCTCCATCTTCCCGATACCTCTAACTCTCCATTTAATAACTCTCCTATCCTATTTTTAACTGACAAATCCATTCTTTCCCTAGGCTTTCTCAACTTATTAATCTCACTCCAAAACTTTTTCTTATTTTCAACAAAATTTGTTGATAACATCTCACCCACCCTCTCATTTGCTCTCTTTTTACATTGCTTCACCACTTTCTTAACCTCTCTTTTTGTCTCCATATACTCCTCCCTCCTTACATCACTTCTACTTTGTAATATTGGCTTGATTTTCGTCCTTTGGCTTAAAAATCGGCTGACGTATGAAACGCGTCCCAACGGCCTCCCAGCGTCAGTCTGGCATTGTATCTCGGTGAGTGACGATCACCTCACGTGTTCATATGATACATTTCTTAATATTTCATTCGTTTTAGTGCTTGCAACTGCTAAATAAGCCACCATGGGCCCAAAGAAAGCTCCTAGTGCCAGCTCTTTGCTAAAGAAGGCGAGAAACACGATAGAATTCAAGAAAGAACACACCAGACAGGGTACTTCCCCACACCAGGCAGGGTACTTCCCCACACCAGGCAGGGTACTTCCCCACACCAGGCAGGGTACTTCCCCACACAAACCAGCCAGGGTACTTCCCCACACAAACCAGCCAGGGTACTTCCCACACAAACCAGCCAGGTACTTCCCCACACAAACCAGCCAGGGTACTTCCCCACACAAACCAGCCAGGGTACTTCCCCACACAAACCAGCCAGGTACTTCCCACACAAACCAGCCAGGGTACTTCCCACACAACCCAGCCAGGGTACTTCCCACACCAAGCTCAAACAAATGTCTTATTTTAGGTTAAATGTTTTATTTTAGGTTAATATAGACATTTTCATTACTCCATCTATGATATTTTCTTCAAAATTATATAAGAAACACATTACATATCATATAGCATACAAACATTGATACAATGTTTATATGCTATTGAGTGGTGAGTCGGGTGGAGAGTAAACATTACGTTTTCTCTGATGCAGTGTTAGACAAAACTGTAAATCTGGCGTCTGGTGCAGTAACCGCCCTTCATACGCGTTTGTTTACAATTCTCGGCATGAAGTATTCATTACTTCTCCCTTTGTTTATGATGGCATCTAAAGGTAGTTGTTAGAAACGATTAAACTCAGTGAACATGGTAATAATATGGCTGTGTAGTGAAGCCCCGGGTGGGGGGCTACATACGTGTACCTACGTCTACAGGCTACCTACACTGAATTCCTACAAATAAATACTACACACCTCTCTCCCTACATTAAGACTACAAATATTTTAAAGTAAGTAATGAAGAGGAGAGAGAGAGATTTTGGGAAATGTTGAGTGAGTGTGTGGGGAGTTTTGAACCAAGTGAGAGAGTAATTGTGGTTGGGGATCTTAATGCTAAAGTGGGTAAAAATGTTGTGGAGGAGTAGTAGGTAAATTTGGGTGCCAGGGGTAAATGTAAATGGGGAACCATTAATTGAGCTATGTGTAGAAAGAGGTTTGGTAATAAGTAATACATATTTTATGAAAAAGAGGATAAATAAATATACAAGGTATGATATAGCACGTAAGGAAAGTAGTTTGTTGGATTATGTATTGGTGGATAAAAGGTTGATGGGTAGGCTTCAGGATGTACATGTTTATAGAGGGGCAACGGATATATCGGATCATTATTTGGTTGTAGCTACAGTTAGAGTAAAAGGTAGATGGGACAAAAATAAAATGGCAACAGCAAGTAAGAGAGAGGTAAAGTGTATAAACTAAGGGAGGAGGAAGTTAGGGTGAGATATAAGCAACTAGTGGCAGAAAGGTGGGCTAGTGCAAGTATGAGTAGTGGGGGGTTGAAGAGAGTTGGGATAGTTTTAAAAATGCAGTATTAGAATGTGGGCAGAAGTTTGTGGCTATAGGAGGGTGGGTGCAGGAGGAAAGAGGAGTGAGTGGTGGAATGAAGACGTAAGGGTGTGATAAAAGAGAAAAGGTAGCTTATGAGAGGTTTTTACAAAACAGAAGTGTAAATAGAAGAGCAGAGTATATGGAGAGTAAAAGAAAGGTGAAGAGAGTGGTGAGAGAGTGCAAAGAAGAGCGGATGAAAGAATGGGGAGGCTCTGTCAAGAAATTTTGCTGAAAACAAGAAAAATTTTGGAGTGAGATAAACAAGGTAAGAAAGCCTAGGGAACGAATGGATTTGTCAGTTAAAAACAGAGTAGGGAGTTAGTAGATGGGGAGCTGGAGGTATTTGGTAGATGGCGGGAATATTTTGAGGAACTTTTAAATGTCGATGAAAAAAGGGAGACGGTAATTTCATGTACTGGCCAGGGAGGTGCAACATCGTTTAGGAGTGAACAAAAGCAGGATGTGAGTGTGGGGGAGGTGCGCGAGGCATTATGTAGAATGAAAGGGGGTAAAGCAGCTGGAACTGACGGGATCATGACAGAAATGTTAAAAGCAGGGGGAGATATAGTGCTGGAGTGGTTGGTATTTTTGTTTAATAAATGTATGAAAGAGGGGAAGGTACCTAGGGATTGGCAGAGAGCATGTATAGTTCCTTTATATAAAGGGAAGGGGGATAAAAGAGAGTGTAAAAATTATAGGGGAATAAGTTTACTGAGTATACCAGGTAAAGTGTATGGCAGGGTTATTATTGAAAGAATTAGAAGTAAGACAGAGTAGGATTGCAGATGAGAAAGGAGGCTTTAGAGTGGGTAGGGGATGTGTAGATCAAGTGTTTACAGTGAAGCATATATGTGAACAGTATTTAGATAAAGTTAGAGAAGTTTTCATTGCATTTATGGATTTAGAAAAGGCATATGATAGAGTGGATAGGGGAGCAATGTGGCAAATGTTGCAAGTGTATGGAATATGTAGTAAGTTACTGAAGGCTGTAAAGAGTTTTTATGAGGATAGTGAGGCTCAGGTTAGGGTGTGTAGGAGAGAGGGAGATTACTTCCCAGTAAAAGTAGATCTTAGACAGGGATGTGTAATGTCACCATGGTTGTTTAATATATTTATAGATGGGGATGTAAAAGAAGTAAATGCTAGGGTGTTGGGGAGAGGAGTGGGATTAAATTATGGGGAATTAAATGCAAAATGGGAGTTGCCACAGTTACTTTTTGCTGATGATACTGTGCTTATGGGAGATTCTAAAGAAAAGTTGCAAAGGTTAGTGGACGAGTTTGGGAGAGTGTGTAAAGGTAGAAAGTTGAAAGTGAACATAGATAAGAGTAAGGTGATGAGGGTATCAAACGATTTAAATAAAGAAAAATTGGATATCAGATTGGAGAGAGGGATTATGGAAGAAGTAAATGTTTTCAGATATTTGGGAGTTGACGTGTCAGCGGATGGGTTTATGAAGGATGAGGTTAACCATAGAATTGATGAAGGAAAAAAGGTGAGTGGTGCTTTGAGGTATCTGTGGAGACAAAAAACGTTATCCATGGAGGCAAAGAAGGGAATGTACGAAAGTATAGTGGTACCAACACTCTTATATGGGTGTGAAGCATGGGTTGCAAATGCTGCAGCGAGGAGGAGGCTGGAGGCAGTGGAGATGTCCTGTCTAAGGGCAATGTGTGGTGTAAATATTATGCAGAAAATTCAGAATGTGGAAATTAGAAGGTGTGGAGTTACTAAAAGTATTTGTCAGAGGGCTGAAGAGGGGTTGTTGAGGTGGTTTGGTCATTTAGAGAGAATGACTTGGAGAGCGTATAAATCTGTAGGGGAAGGAAGGTGGGGTAGGGGTCGTCCTAGAAAAGGTTGGAGGGAGGGGGTAAAGGAGGTTTTGTCGGCGAGGGGCTTGGACTTCCAGCAAGCATGTGTGAGCGTGTTAGACAGGAATGAATGGAGACGAATGGTTTTTGGGACATGACGATCTGTTGGAGTGTGAGCAGGGTAACATTTTGTGAAGGGATTCAGGGAAACCAGTTAATTGATTTAGTTG
Source organism: Cherax destructor (assembly GCA_009830355.1). Classification (NCBI taxonomy): domain Eukaryota; kingdom Metazoa; phylum Arthropoda; class Malacostraca; order Decapoda; family Parastacidae; genus Cherax; species Cherax destructor. Next base: position 6,582 of record WNWK01023963.1, on the reverse strand, counting down.
GACTTGAGTCCTGGAAATGGGAAGTACAATGCCTGCATTGTAGTGACAGCTGGGAGGCACTATTCTCAGCTGTCGTATCTGAGCGCCTCTGCAAAGACAGTGATTATGTGTGAGTGTGGTGAAAGTGTTGAATGATGATTAAAGTATTTTTCTTTTTGGGGATTTTCTTTCTTTTTGGGTCACCCTGCCTCGGTGGGAGACGGCCGACTTGTTGAAAAAAAAAAAAAGTAATGAATGTACTGTGGCAGTAAAAGACAAAGAAGGGAAGTATCCCCAGAAAAGGTCTTGGTACCTGAAGTCTATGGAAGGGAATTCCCCTTCCAAACAATAGTAACTCTTCCATCGTCTACCCTCCTCCCGTCTTCCACACATCAACAACTCTTCAATAAAGGTAAGTGTCATGTTATTGTTGTTTTATTCTTCATGTCTCATTGTTTTCTGTGCCCTTAATGCCATGGCATGCTAGTGGCTCTCTTTGCACTTCAGTTCATGTTTGTAATAACAAAATCTCGATGTAAACTTGCAATGAAATATAAATTTATTATTATTTATTATAGATAAATGTACATTTCATGTAAAAAAATATATTTTTAATACTTTTGGGTGTCTGAAACAGATTAATTTGATTTACATTATTTCTTATGGGGAAAATAATTTTGAAAATCGTCAATTTTGAGTTTCGGCAGACTCTCTGGAACAGATTAAGGACAATTTTCAAGGGTCCACTGTATACACACCCGTCTGGGTTTTCTTCTATTTTCTTACTAGTTCTTGTTCTTGTTTATTTTCTCTTATCTCCATGGGTAAGTGGAACAGAATTCTTCCTCTGAAAGACATGTGTGTCATAAGAGGCAACTAACATTCTAGGAGCAAGGGGCTAGTAACCCCTTCTCCTGTATAAATTAATAAATTTAAAAAGAGAAACTTTCGTTTGCCTTTTTAGGTCACCCTGCTTCAGTGGGATATGACCGGTTTGTTGAAAGAAAAAGTAGGTTTTGAATGGCCTTATATTTTTGTGTTGAGCCTTGAGTTTGTACTGACTGTGCTTCTTATTCATTTTCAGGGAGTCACAGCTTTGCTATCACTGGAGAGGGAGTTCTGCATAAGTCTGATATAGAAAAAATACATCAAGAAAGCATTTCCAGGATTGCCAGCCTGAGCCATGAAGAACGGATTAAAGAACAGCAAGAACTTCTTTCTCAGCTGAGCCCTGAACAGATTACCTTCCTACGCTCCCTGCGCACCAGAAGGGATAAGAATGAGACAGTCAGTACACCAAGAGAGGATGATACAGCATCTTCACATGATGGGAAGATTACAAAACCCACCAGTATGGAGGTTGAAGATTCTAAGAGTAATGACAAAGATGAACTACCTCACTTTTCCACTTTCAAACCTTCCATTGTACCTGTGCATGATGAGTCTAGTTCCGGGCAAGACACTTGTAAGGTGAAATTTTCTGATGATGTGAAAATGATGAATCTTCATGAAGATGATGATGATGAACCAGTTCCTGACTCACAACTACCGATACCTCCATCAGAAGCACGCAAGTGGCTCCACATGGATAAGGTTAGTCTATATTCAGTTCTGCTTAGCTACAGCGCCTGCAAAAATAATCTGAATCTCCCCTTTATTATTACAAAAATCATTAAAAAGCAACAATATAAACATTATAGAATAATTTTTTTTTTGCAACACGTTGGCTGTTTCCCACCGAGGCAGGGTGACCCAAAAAAGGAAGAAAAAAATTTCATCATTATTCAGCACTTTCACCATCACTTATACATAATCACTGTTTTTGCAGAGGCGCTCAGATACGACAGTTTAGATGTACCTCCAAACTGCCAGTATCCTAAACCCCTTCTTTAACCTGTAAACGGTCCAAACGTATATATACGTTTACTACCTCAGTGCCCCGAATATTTTGAAAAAAAAAAATAGTTTTTTTTTATGGAAATAAAGAGCACATTTTTCTAAGTGTAATAACATAAAAAAAAATTTTAGGCTCAGTACTTACCGATATATGAGGCCGAGAAGTTGGCACTGAATGCTCATGTTACGGCAACATTTTATTTATTTTTTATGTTCTGATAATTACAATTTATAGTATTTCTTTGTTCTAAGACTAATATTAGGTACTGAAATTGTACTCAAATTGTCACAAACACACTGACAGGTGGACATTTACACCTGCTTTGGTCATTTACTAATGTCTAGGAATATACGTATACAAAGTATTTATAGGTTCCAGCAATATTTTTGATACATGGGAGTATATAATAATAATAATAATAATAATAATATTAGGAATAATAATAAGAATAATGAAAATAATAATAAGAATAATAAGTTCCCTTGAAGCATGATGTAAAACAAGTCAGTCCACTGCTGACAGTGATAAGATAAGATAATTTTTGACATTTGATGAGTGTAGGCGAGGGTGCAGTGATAAGATAAGATAAGGGGTGACATTTGATGAGCATCCCCCTCTGTTTTCACTGTTACACAACCATATCTGTCTGTCAAACTCTGTCTATCTTTGTCTTTCAAGCTCTCTGTATATCTGTCTGTCAAGCTCTCTGTCTGTCTGTCAAGCTCTGTCTATCTGTCTGTCTGTCAAGCTCTCTGTCTATCTGTCTGTCTGTCAAGCTCTCTGTCAAGCTCTTCATCTGTCAAGCTCTCTGTCTATCTACCTGTCTGTCAAGCTCTGTCTATCTGTCTGTCCGTCTAGCAATTCGCTCTCCCGTCTCAGAGAGAGATCCACTCCTGAACCAACACGTCTGGTTCCTGAGCAAGTGTAAATACGTATTTGCCAGTCATGTTTACACATTATATCTACAAGCACTTTGTCTGGATTTTTTGGGTTATCCCAGGAAATTTACACTATGTATAATTGTATTTGTGTACCTGTGAGACAGAGATAGACAGAGTCTAATAATATTGGTAGAATTACCGACAATATGTTAAGTAAAAGGACACAAATGCAACTAATGTGACATTTTATTGTGGCAACGTTTCGCTCTCCAGGAGCTTTGTCAAGCCGTTACAAACAATACATGGACACAGAGGGTATATATATGCTCAGAGTGAGGTGTAATACTAGTGGTGGTGGTAGTAGTAGAGACATAAGTTGTAGTAGTAGTAGTAATACAATAAGGTAGAATAATCAACTTGCACATGAGGAAAAGGTGAAAACAATTACTTGGGTAGCACAAAAATATTTCTGTTGGAGGTTGGATTAGAGAAGGCCTGTATCAGTGTTCCACCTCTGCGAAGTTCTTTGTGTAGTATTAGCAGGAGAGACTATGTGATGGCAGGGTTTACTGTTTTCAGGAGGATTCTTGCTAAGACTTCAGAGATGGTAAAGCTGCCTTTGTTTTGTTTAACTGTGTTAGAAACAGCGATAAGTGCTGATTCAAGGCAGTTGCGTCTGCGGAAATTAGTTTCTTTGATTACTAATTGCGCGTCTCTGAATTTCATGAGATGATTGGTGGAATTCCGGTGTTGTACGCAGGCGTTGTTCAGGTTATCATTCCTACATGCATTAATGTGTTCATTGAGGCGTGTTTCGAGGTTTCTTGCTGTTTCACCTACATTTTTGTGCTACCCAAGTACAGTGGTCCCTCGGTTTTCGTGCATCTCTAAACTCGAACATTTATGTAAGTGTATTTTCGTAAGTGCTGTTGCAAGTGTATTTTTGGGGGTCTGAAATAGACTAATCTACGTGACATTATTTCTTAAGGAAGAAAATTCGTTCGGTAATGGCACTTGAGCAGCATTCTGGAACTAATTTTCGGCAAAAACCGAGGGACCACTGTAATTGCTTTCACCTTTTCCTCATGTGCAAGTTGATTATTCTACCTTATTGTATTACTACTACTACTACAACTTATGTCTCTACTACTACCACCACCACTAGTATTACACCTCACTCTGAGCATATATATACTCTCTGTGTACATGTATTGTTTGTAACGGCTTGACAAAGCTCCTGGAGAGCGAAATGTTGCCACAATAAAATGTCACATTAGTTGCATTTGTGTCCTTTTACTTAACATAGACAGAGTCAGATAGAGATAGACAGAGACGGATAGACAGGCATAGGTTGTAAGACATTCTAAAAGGATGTTGCACATTGGTTATTATCAAGGTTTTTGATATTTCCTCGACCACTTATAACCATATCCACCTCAGTGCCACTAAACTCGGGGTCAACATCACTTTCCACTTAAAATGGGAGAGTTAATACTACATGACATCAGTGAATCCCATGTGTTTGCCGTGCTGTTTGCTCTAGCTGGTGCTCAATTGAACTGGTGCTCCCACAACGTACTAAGTGGTCCCAGATTTTTTTAATACAGCGCACACCAAGGGCTAAGACCCATTCTATGCTGACCAGGCATCTCAGGCCAATCGTGCCAAATTTGGAGGCAGGAAAAATAAAACGTAAATAGTATATGTTTGGGGCAGTAGCGGTACTAATGTATATATACGTTTGGACTGCTTACGGGTTAAAGTGCAGGCATTGTACTTCCCATTTCCAGGACTCAAGTCTGGCTAACCAGTTTCCCTGAATCCCTTCACAAAATATTACCCTGCTCGTACTCCAACAGCTCATCAGGTCCCAAAAACCATTCGTCTCCATTCACTCCTATGTAACATGCTCACGCACGCTTGCTGGAGTCCAAGCCCCTCGCCCACAAAACTTCCTTTACTTGGCACTTACATTAATATTTTGCCATCTTCCTCTTGGCCTAGATGATCATTTGAAGGTGTTTGAGCAAGCTTTAACTCAGATTCCTAAAGTAATCAGTGGATAACTGGTTGACCCAAAAATCCTTGATCTACTGCTGCAGGCATGACATGGATGAAATATGGCAGGATTCCATCTTTTTCATGGTATTCCAGGCATTCTCAGTAGGACTGAGGTCTGGGCTATTTTCTGACCACTATAAAACCTCAATATTTTTTTCATCCAGTCACTTGGTTACTCGTGTGAACTTGTGACAGGGTAGCTGTCATGCATAAAGTGTGGTGCAACCATGAATTTTGAAAATATTCAGCAGGTGGTCCTTGAGAATGGTGATATTGCAATCAGTATTCATTGTAGTGTTCAGGGGAAGGAAGTACAAACCCCTCAACCAAGTAAACCACTAAAGCAACCCAAACCATGATGAATTATGGGTGCTTTACAGTGCTCATTGTATATGCAGGGTTTTACCACAAAGATGAGTTCAAGAACTTTTAACTGAACAGCCAGAGGTTTGACACCACCTTCCATGGACTCTTGTCTGATTGCTACTAGGTCCTCTCTCTCCCTGCTCCATGAGCTTTATCAAACCTCGTCTTAAAACTATGTATGGTTCCTGCCTCCACTACGTCGCTTTCTAGGCTATTCCACTTCCTGACAACTCTATGACTGAAGAAATACTTCCTAACATCCCTTTGACTCATAGGAGTCTTCAACTTCCAATTGTGACCCCTTGTTTCTGTGTCCCCTCTCTGGAACATCTTGTCTCTGTCCACCTTATCTATTCCTCGCAGTATTTTATATGTCGTTATCATGTCTCCCTTAACCCTCCTGTACTCTAGTGTCGTCAGGCCGATTTCCCTTAACCTTTCTTCGTAGGACAATCCCCTTAGCTCTGGGACTAGTCTTGTTGCAAACCTTTGTACTTTCTCTAATTTCTTGACGTGCTTGAACAGGTGTGGGTTTTAAACTGGTGCTGCATACTCCAGTATGGGCCTGACATATATGATGTACAGAGTCTTGAATGATTCCTTAATGAGGTATTGGAACGCTATTCTTAGGTTTGCCAGCCGTCCGTATGTTGCAGCAGTTATCTGATTGATGTGTGCCTCAGGAGATGTGCTCGGTATTATACTCACCCCAAGATATTTTTCCTTGAGTGAGGTTTGCAGTCTTTGGCCACCTAGACTATACTCTGTCTGCGGTCTTCTTTGCCCTTACCCGATCTTCATGACTATACATTTGGCAGGGTTAAATTCAAGGAGCCAGTTACTGGACCAGGCTTGTAGCCTGTCCAGGTCTCTTTGTAGTCCTGCCTGATCCTCGACTGATTTAATTCTTCTCATTAACTTCACATCATCTGCAAACAGGGACACTTCTGAGTCTATCCCTTCCATTATGTCATTCACATATACCAAAAACAGTACAGGTCCTAGGACTGACCCTTGTGGAACCCCACTCGTCACAGGTGCCCACTCTGACACCTCATCATGTACCATGACTCGTTGTTGCCTCCCTGTCAGATATTCTCTGATCCATTGCAGTGCCTTTCCTGTTACGTGTGCCTGATCCTCTAGCTTTTGCATTAACCTCTTTTGAGGAACTGTGTCGAACGCCTTCTTGCAGTCCAAGAAAATGCAGTCTATCCACCCCACTCTCTCGTGTCTTACTTCTGTCACCTTGTCATAAAACTCCAGTAGGTTTGTGACACAGGATTTTCCTTCCCTGAAACCGTGCTGGTTGTCGTTTATAAGCTTGTGTCTTTCTAGGTGCTCCACCACTCTCCTCCTGATGATCTTCTCCATGACTTTGCATACTATACACATCAA
>WNWK01023962.1:25000-30377 GCA_009830355.1 Cherax destructor | reverse complement strand
CCCACCTTCACTCATCCACTCCTTCTTCACTCATCCACTTCCTTCTTCACTCATCCACTTCTTTCTTCACTCATCCACTTCCTTCTTCACTCATCCACTTTTTCTTCACTATCCACTTTTTCTTCCCATCCACTTCCTTCTTCACTCATCCACTTCCTTTTACTCTCCACTTCCTTTTCACTCATCCCTTTCCCTTCTTCACTCATCCACTTCCTTCTTCACTCATCCACTTCCTTCTTCATCATCCCCCTCCTTCTTCCTATCCACTTCCTTCTTCACCATCCACTTCCTTCTTCCTCGACAATCATCCAGTTTCATGTTTGACTTAATATTGAATTTAAAAAAAAAGTCGGGAGACACCCAGCCCCGAAAAAAAAAACAAGGAACAAACAGAATGGAGGGCACCAAACAATGAATGAAAAAAACAAATACACAGACTTAACACACACAAAAATAGACAAAACACAAAACAAACACATAGACTTAACAAAAACACAGACAAAACACAAAAACCAACATATGTCCAACAAAAACCACAAAGAGACAAACACAAAACAACGATAAAGACAAAAAAATTTCATGACAGACACATGTAGTTTTCAACGAAAAAGTGACATATACCAACAAAATACACACACACACACACACACACACACACACACACACACACACAAAAGACTGAGCAAAAACACCACAAACACTCACACAAATTAAAACACCATCGGAAATACATTAAACACACATCAGACAATCCCATAACGAAAAACAACAAACAACTAAACATGATATTGCAAAAGAAACCAGGCAACAAATTCAGCAAAGGTAATCAACAAGAGCGAGATTTATTCTGCCATGTAAGAAGACGATTACGTCAACCTTCCATCACGTCACCATTGTTTCACAAGTAAATAGTTAAAGTAAAAGGGATTATTTATATTTATATATATATATATATATATATATATATATATATATATATATATATATATATATAAAATAATATATATATAAATAATATAAAGATAACAGTTGAGGGGATCGAACTGCGTGTTAGCCCGCCTCATGGTGAGCGAAAGTTCCACGACGCTCTAACCCACGGGTACATACAATCCTACAAGATCACTGTCACAGCAGAGCTAGTGTTGTCACTGATCCGAAGACATACGAGGGGTTGCCTCAGAGATATTCATTCTACTCCCCGTTTGGTGTACTAGCCTCCAAAAACAGTATATTAAGTATTGTAACCACGAACGACACTGAGGTGGGCTAAAACAACACGGGTTCGACCCCGGCTAGTCGCAGTGTTGTTATTGATTAAATACTCTCACTCGTGGTTATAATAATATAAAAATACTGCTCGTGGAGGCCAGTACACCAAACGGGGAGTAGAATGAAATTAGCTCAGAGGCACTCATACCACCGTATGTCCTCGATCAAGGTAAACACCTAGCTCTGCTGGGTGCTTGGTTCTTGTAAGATTGCGTGGTCCTGTGGGTTAGAGCTTCATGAGGTTTTCGCTCACCATGAGGGGCCAAAAACATGGGTTCGAATCCTCGGCTAGTTGTAGTGCTGTTATTGATTCAATACCATTCATTCGTAGTAGTTACACATATATATATATATATATATATATATATATATATATATATATATATATATATATATATATATATATATATATATATATATATATGTCGTGCCGATTAGGTAAAACTGGTCAATTAGCAAGAACTAATCTAAAATTAAGTCCTTTCTAAAATTTTCTTATACGTTTAAAGATATACTTTTTTCATTTATGTTAATGTAAGAATTTATAATTTTGTACCAAGAGAAACTGTGAAAACCTACCTAACCTTATTACAACAAGCGTAATTTAATTTAGCCTAACCCAACTAAATATATTTTAGATAAGTTAACATTAATTTAATAATAAACAAACACAATGAAATATATTTTTTCCGTTATGTTCAGAATGATTTTGGCGAAATTATTGCATACACAAATTTTCACTTGTCTTATATGGCAAGGTGAGCGTTGCTATTTAAGCCAAAATCCCAAGTTTTACCTAATCGGCACGACATATATATATATATATATATATATATATATATATATATATATATATATATATATATATATATATATATATTGCAGAACAATCGCAAACAGGCAAATAACCACTGTGAAAAAAAAAAGGTTAAAAGGAAGACATATAGGCACGAGTCTACACCTGGCTGCCACCCCACAACAACACCTGACTTTTTATGATGATGTAGGTAGGTGGTCAGTGATCCCTGAAACACAGCTTATATTCTACCCAAAAATTTGTCTAATGTATCTTAAATTCTTCACAAATTTTATTAATTATAAAGGAATCCAATTTACATAAACCAAAAGAAATATTTATATTATTTTCAAAACTACTTTTTATGAAACATGATTCCATTATATTCCTTTCAACTATGGACTTGCTTGATACAACCTTCTCAGCATTTTGAAAATCAATTGATGGTTAAAATTCTCACATGAATAAATAGAGCATTAGAATCTTGTCCAGTTCTAATGCTATATTTATGTTGTTTTAATCTTAGTTCAAGACTTTTACCAGTTTGACCGTAATAAACTTTATCACATATTTTACAAGGGATCTTATAGACACATCCGTCAACATTTTGGGGGAAATTTATTGAAAAGTTTTTTAACTGTATCAAGATTTTTAAATACAACTTTAATATTAAAATTCTTAAGTAGAGAAGGCATATCAACCAAGTTTTAATGGTAAGAGAGAACCAACATATTTTTATTTGTAAAAAGTATTTCTAGCTATTTTAAAGGATTTATCAATTAAGTTTCTTGGGTATTTTTGATCATTAGCTATTTCATAAATTTTGGAGATTTCTTCATCTATGAACTCTGGACTACAAATACGTAAAGCTCTCAAAAACATTGATGAGAAAACCGACAGTTTAACTTTATCTTGATGTGAAGAATAATATGTACATAGGAACAATTATTTGTAGGTTTTCTGTAAATTTTAAATTTAAAATCAATGTTACCCTTAATAATTAAAATGTCTAAGAAAGGCAATGAGTTATTTTTCTCGAACTCATCAATAAAATTTATAGAATGAGTTAAACTATTTAATTTAACAAGGAAATGATTTATATCTATATTCTTAGTAATTTATACATGGAATTTTTAAACAAGATTGCTTAACACAATCCTTCCTAATAGAACTAAGTGGTATAGATATGTTGATGATATTTTGTGTCTTATGCCTAAGAATGTAGATATAAACCATTTCCTGGTTAAATTAAACACTTTAGCACATTATAGAAATTTTACTGTTGAGTTCGAAGAAAATAGTTCATTGGTTCTCGTAGATGTGGGTCAACGCTGCACCGTATTACAAGGTCAAGAGGTGAGCCTGACAGCACTCAGCCTGGGATTTAAGACTCATAAAAGATGATCGATGGTAAAGTAAGACACGGCAGCCGGACAAGCTTTGACTGTGACAACCTTACTGTTGTGTACTCACCTAGTTGTGGTTGCAGGGGTCGATACATAGCTCCTGGCCCCGCCTCTTCACTGGCCGCTACTGGGTCACTCTCCCTGCGCCATGAGCTTTATCATACCTCTTCTTAAAGCTGTGTATGGAACCTGCCTCCACTACATCGCTTCCCAAGCTATTCCACTTCCCGACTACTCTGTGACTGAAGAAATACTTCCTAACATCCCTGTGATTCATCTGAGTCTTCAACTTCCAACTGTGTCCCTTGTTGCTGTGTCCCATCTCTGGAACATTCTGTCTCTGTCAACCTTGTCAATTCCTCTCAGTATTTTATATGTCGTTATCATGTCCTCCTATCTCTCCTGTCCTCCAGTGTCGTCAGGTCGATTTCCTTAACCTCTCCTCGTAGGACATACCCTTAGCTCCGGGACTAGTCTTGTTGCAAACCTTTGCACTTTCTCTAGCTTCTTTACGTGCTTGGATAAATGTGGGTTCCAAACTGGTGCTGCATACTCCAGTATGGGCCTAACGTACACAGTGTACAGGGTCCTGAACGATTCTTTATTAAGCTGTCGGAATGCTGTTCTTAGGTTTGCTAGGCGCCCATATGCTGCAGCAGTTATTTGGTTGATGTGCGCCTCAGGAGATGTGCCTGGTGTTATACTCACCCCAAGATCTTTTTCCTTGATTGAGGTTTGTAGTCTCTGGCCCCTAGACTGTACTCCGTCTGCGGTCTTCTTTGCCCTTCCCCAATCTTCATGACTTTGCACTTGGTTGGGTTGAACTCCAGGAGCCAATTGCTGGACCAGGCTTGCAGCCTGTCCAGATCCCTTTGTAGTTCTGCCTGGTCCTCTTCCGATTGAATTCTTCTCATCAACTTCACATCATCTGCAAACAGGGACACTTCGGAGTCTATTCATTCCGTCATGTCGTTCACAAACACCAGAAACAGCACCGGTTCTAGGACTGACCCCTGTGGAACCCCACTCGTCACCGGCGCCCACTCTGACACCTCGCCACAGACCATGACTCGCTGCTGTCTTCCTGACAGGTATTCCCTGATCCATTGTAGTGCCTTCCCTGTTATCCCTGCCTGGTCCTCCAGCTTCTGCACTAATCTCTTGTGTGGAACTGTGTCAAACGCCTTCTTACAGTCCAAGAATATGCAATCTACCCACCCCTCTCTCTCTCTCTTGTCTTACTGCTGTCACCCTGTCATAGAACTCCAGTAGGTTTGTGACACAGGATTTCCCGTCCCTGAAACCATGTTGGCCGTCGTTGATAAGCTCATTCCTTTCTAGGTGCTCCACCACTCTTCTCCTGATAATCTTCTCCATGACCTTGCATACTATACATGTCAGTGACACTGGTCTGTAGTTTAGTGCTACGTTTCTGTCTCCTTTTTTAAAAATTGGAACTACATTTGGTGTCTTCCATACCTCTGGTAGTTGCCCTGTTTCGATAGACGTGTTGAAGATTGTTGTTAGGTGTACACATAGCACCTCAGCTCCCTCTCTCAGGACCCATGGAGAAATGTTGTCCGGCCCCATCGCCTTTGAGGTATCTAGCTCGCTTAGTAGCCTCTTCACTTCCTCCTCAGTTGTGTGTATCGTGTCCAGCACCTGATGGTGTACCCTACCTCTCCTCCTTTCTGGAGGCCCTTCATTTCCTCTGTGAACACCTCTTTGAATCTCATGTTGAGCTCCTCACACACTTCGTGGTCATTTCTTGTGACCTCCCCCCCTTCCTTCCTCAGCCTGATCACCTGGTCCTTGACTGTTGTTCTCCTCCTGATGTGGCTGTACAACAGCTTTGGGTCAGATTTTGCTTTCGCTGCTATGTCATTTTCGTATTGTCTTTGGGCTT
>WNWK01023962.1:0-20000 GCA_009830355.1 Cherax destructor | reverse complement strand
GACCAGAACTACAATATACAAGTGATCAGAACTACGATATACCAGTGATCAGAACTACAATATACCAGTGACCAGAACTACAATATACCAGTGACCAGAACTACAATATACAAGTGATCAGAACTACGATATACCAGTGACCAGAACTACGATATACCAGTGATCAGAACTACAATATGCAAGTGGTCAGAACTACGATATACCAGTGATCGGAACTACGATATACCAGTGATCGGAACTACGGTATACCTCTGAAACCACGATCTACCAGTGATTTGAACTACACAATGCGTGCTTTCTACACATGCAGATGAATTTACTGGTAGTGACCCCAGGTGACGGGTGATCAACCAGGCTATTGCAGCGAGCGGCCTGCATAGCTCTGACAACCCGACGCTTCCACCAACAACTCTGGTAGCTGACGTTTCTAAAATCCTCTACAATAGTACTTTTTAATCTAATAATATGTAAAACTTTCTTGTAATAATAATAATAATAATAATAATAATAAAAATATAATAATAATAATAATCATTATTATTATTATTATTATTATTAATTATTATTATTATTGATTCGAGGAAGGAGAGGGTATCTCCGATACCTCGGACTGAAGCTCTTCACCAGCACCAAGGCAGATCTCTAAACACTGAAGAGCCACGCGCCTATTTTGCCTGACAGTATTTTGACATCAGTATTTTCTACCAATGTCTCCAACACTTCTGGCTATAAAGTCGTGTTGACATGACTTGTGTATGCCAAGCCGACCATTAACCCAGTAAGCTGGTTTCTTGGCACCTCTCCAATACTGGCTTGTGCAGATCAAGCCAGACCAAAACCCAGTAAGCTGGCTTCTTTACAACCTCCTCAGGACTGGCTTGTATAAGTCAAGCCACACCGTAAACCCAGTAAACTGGCTTCTTAACAACCTCTACAAGACTTTCATGACTTGACGTTAGAACAGCTGGTCTGCAGTTGTTGTTTATCCATCAGTTTTCAGAGCCTTTGAGTTTTCACCTGAATCTAAGTGCCTTCACCAGTGGTTCTCATTTCCGTGAAGCGCTTCTACTTGCGTGGGTCATCTAGGGCAAAGGGTGTTGCAGGCTCGAGCCTCCATGCGGGAATCAAAAGAACACACTACCTAAATGTACTTACCTACCAAGAACACCGAAGGTTCTCGCCAGTGTTATTCTGTGTTTATTTACAAATATTCCATTGTGGGAACGGAGGCTTGATGTGGAGCATATAGGCTTGACCCTAATTATTTGTCCCTCGTTATGAGTTACGTTAATATCTTATGTGTAATTGGCAAGATGAGTCAAGTTATGAGAAAAATAACTGATAATTGGTAGATGGGTTATGAGAAAATAACTGAAAATTTGTAGATAGGTTGTGAGTAAATAACTGATAACTGGTAGATGAGTCACGTAATAAGAAAAAGTAACTGATAATTCGTAGGATGGGTTAAATCAGAGAAAATAACTAATAATTCGTAGGATGGGTTAAATTATGAGAAAATACCTGATAACTGATAGATGATAACTAGTAGGCCAGGTTAAGACACGAGGAAACAAGTGAGTGTGTGCCTATCTTAATAGACATGTCTTCTAACCTCTCTTTCTAACCTCTAGCTTGCTAGACATGTCTTCTAACCTCTCCTTCTAACCTCTAGCTTGTTTGACATGTCTTCTAACCCTCATTCTAATCTCTGAGTCACAGCATTGCTTTTTGCATTATATTAACTTCAACTAATTTACCTACTAATATTATTTTAAGTTAGGTTTAGGTTATTTTAGTTTAGGTTAACATTCATTAGACGATTCTAAGAAAAATAATGGTTCTAAGGGAAAGAAAACGTCGTTTAAAATTTCCCAGCTAAAGTATTGGTAAAGTTAGTTTAGATTAATTTAGGTTAGGTTAAATAAATAAATTAACCAAATTGAAGCAACTGTACAAGACAACACCACTGATAAGACTTAATAAGTGAATATACCCTTAACGTTCATATTTAAGTGTCAACGTCTATTTGTACACATTGTTCAGTCACAGTGAAAATCAACTTTGGATGAGAAGTCTGGGTTGTTTACCTGGGGAGAGTTCCAGGGGTCAACGCCCCTGCGGCCCGGCCGACCAGGCCTCATCTGTGAACTCATTATTTCCCGAACCTGGCTCGTTTCTTCCCCTTGTCAGTATATGTACCGCCTTCTGCAGATAAATAACCTAGTAAAGTTTCTTCATTTAGATTTTTCATAAGTGAAACATTTTTTTCCCTACATCTTGAATTACTTGTTGTTGCTTCTGTATTTTAGTCTGGTATGACTATCATCCCTCATACAGTGGAAACGTGTTTGTGTGTGTGGTTGCAGGGGCCGTCACAGCTCCTGGCCCCACCTCTTCGCTGGTCGCTAGTAGGTCCACTCTCCCCCCGTTCAAAGAGCTTTATCGTATGTATGGATCCTTGTGTGTGTGTGTGTGTGTGTGTGTGTGTGTGTGTGTACACTTAAATATTTGTACTCCCCTACCTGCAGTTATCAGGTCGAGTCTCAGCTGCTGGTACTGCCTCTTCAACTGGCCGATATTGTGTTCACTAAATCCTTGCTTCGATAGCTCCATCATTCCTATTCTTTAGGTTATGTACATATCCTGCCTCTACCACTTCACTGACCATATCATTACACTTCCTGACCACTCTGAAGCTAAAGAAATACTTCCCGACGTCCCTGTGACTTATCTATCTTTTCCACTTTCAACAGCGTCCTTGTGCACTTGCTTCCGCCCTCATCTCTTGAATATTGCTTGCATCTTATTATGTCTTCTCTGGTCCTTCTCTCCTCTACTCTCATTATGTTTAACCTCTTCAGTTTCTCTTCATAGCTCTAAGATTAGTCTCGCTACAAACTTCTGCTCTTTTTCTAATTTCTAGATCAGTATGTTTGTGCCGCATACTTCAAGATGAGACTGACATATGTCGTATATAATGTCGTGAATGACTTTTGTTTAGATTTCTGAAAGCTAATCTAAGATTTGCCTAAATGCTTATATGCTGCAGAGGTCATTCAGTTTAAGTGCGCCTCAGACGATAACCTCGGTGCTACGCTCACCCCAAGGTCCTTCTCACCCGGCCCTTTCTCGGATTTGTTTTACACTGTTCGTCCCCAAATCCTGTGATCTGTTTCTGGTTGGCTTTGAGCTCCAATAACCACTTGTCAGACAAATCCTGCAGCTTGAACATGCCCATCTGAAGCTTTTCCTCGTTGTATCCTATTTATATTCTCCTTATTAGTGTCACATCATCTGCAAACAGGGATACACCAAACTATCTATTCAAGCATGTCGTTTACTTACACCAGAAACAGTACTGGTCTCAGCAGACCCCTTTGGAACTCCGCTATCCAACTTTACCACTTGATGTTTCTGCGGACAATCACTTTAATTCCTTCCTGTTAGGTATTACTGGATCCACTGCAGTGTTTTCCCATCATTCCTGCCTTCCCTTTCCAGCTTTTATCGCAGTCTCCTGCTCAGTACTATCAAATGCCTTCTTACGGTCAAAGAATATGAAGTGCATCCATCCCCCTCTCTCCTTTCTTGCCTTACTTCCGTTTTTTGTTGTGAAATCAACAGATTTATGAGATAAGATTTAGCAGCTCTAAACTCATAATGGTCTTTGTTTTGAAACCATTTTCCATGTGCTCCATCCTCTTCTGATTACCTTCTACATTTTTACATAGTATGGACGTCGTGGCTGGCCGGAATGTTTTGTCGGCCAATTCTAAAATATTGGAATTACCATGACTCTCTCCCACCTCTGGTAGTTGACCTATATCAAGTTACTTGTTGTTTTAACCCAAAGTCTAAATTTTTTTTTTTTGGGGGTGTATTAGAAGCGGGGGGGGTTTGGGGGTCTAGTGGCGGGGTGTATTTTTTGGCCCCGTGGGTGTATTTTAACACCCCGAGTCTTGTTTTATGCCATTGTTTTTTTTTTTTACACGGTGTTTTTTTTTAACATATGGGATTTTTTAAATTCTTCTTCATTACTGGTATGAAAAATTTGGGGAAAAACATAAACCCCCAAAATTTAAACCCCCTAATGAATAAAAAAAAAACCCCCATCATTATTTTCCCGGGGGAAAAGCTATAAACTCCGGGGGTCATTCTGCAACTGGAGAAAAAGGGGGAAGGGAAAGGGGGTTGGGATGTAATAACATTGGAGCAAGTACGGGGGAGAGGTACCCCCAGTGGGGAAAGGGGGTTGTGGGGTTTTAAAAATTTTTGGGGAGCAAGTAAGAGGGTACCCCCAGGGGGGGAAGGGGTTTTGGGGGGGGGAAAACCTGGAGCAGGGACGGGGGGAAAAAGGCCTGTGGGGGAAAGGGGTTTGGGGGGATTAAAACATTGGAGAAAGAGTACACGGGGAAAAGGTACCCCCAGTGAGGAAGGGTTGTGGATGTAATAACACTGGAGCAGAGGACACTAGAGGTACCTCCAGTGAAAGGGTTGGGTTAAAACCCGGGCAGAGGACACTGGGGGTCCCCCCAGTGAGGGAAGGGTTGGGGGGGGGTTAAAAATTTTTGGGGAGCGGAGTACACTGAGGGAACCCCCAGGGGGAAAGGGATTGTGGATGTAATAACGGGGGAAACGAGGACACTAAGAGGTACCTAAATTTTTTTTCCCCAAGGGTGACAAAAGTCCCCCCCCCAAAAAATTGTCATGATCGTTAAAAACCAATTTTATCATCATATCAGGGGTATTCCAGGTTAATATATTCCTTATTTTGTACCTAATAAAAAAATAACACGTGGTTTTTTTTTTTATATATATATATATATATATATATATATATATATATATTATATATATATATATATATATATATTATTAAACATGGGTTTCCCACCAAGGGGGGGTCCCGACAAAAAAACTTTCATCATTTCACTCCATCACTGTTTCCCAAAGGGCGTGCTTACACTCGCTACAAAACAAAAATTTTTCCACCCCCCTTTTAGGTCCGGCACTGTACTTCCCATTTAATCAAGTCCGGCCTCCCGGGTTTCCCCCAAAAAACCCCTTTTCCCCTGTTACCCCTCCCCCAAAACTCCCAAAAACCCCCAAAAAACCATCTGCCCCATTTGCTCCATTAACACGCTCACGCATCTTGCGGGAAACCCCCAAGCCCCCCCAAAAACCTCATTTACCCCCCCCTCCAACCTTTTCTGGCGCCCCCTACCCCACCCCCTCCAATCTGATATCAATCTTTCGTTACCAATCTTTTTGTTACCCTTCACCTTATTTTTCCCTATATTCACTACAGATTTATACACTCTCGAAGTCATTCTATTTTGATCCACCTCTCTTATGTCCAAACCATCTCAACAACCCCTCCTCACCCCTCTGGATAATATTTTTGGTAACCCCCCTCCCCCTAACCCCCCAAACTACGGATTCTTGCATTATATTACACCACACATTGCCCTCAGACAGACATCTCCACTGCCCCCAGCCTTCTCCTTGTTCAACATTCACAACCCATGTCTCACACCCATACAAGAGTTTTGGGTTTAAAAAAAAACTCTCATACATTACTTCTTTGCTTTCAGGGATAAAGTTTTTGTCTCCACAACTCCCCCAGTGCACCACCCCCTTTTTTTCCCTCGAATTTATGATTCACCCATCCTTCACAGACCCATATGCACACGCCCACTCCTAAATTCAACACATTCACCTACCCATACTCCCCCCTCCAATCGATATCCAATTTCCGTTAAAAAATTTTTTTTGTTATCCCATCACCTTACTTTGCCTATATTCACTTTTAATTTCCTTTTTTACATCCCCCACCAAATCATCCCCAACCTCCAACTTTCCAGAATCCCTAAAGCACGGGGTCATCAGCAATGAGCAACTGTGACAACCCCCCTTTTTGTTATATTCTTTATTTTTTAACCGCACACCCCTTGCCCCAAAAAGAATTCACTTTCACAACTCCATCTATAAATATATTGAAAACCCGGGGCATCCACATCCCCGTCCCGGTCTCTTTTTCTGGAAATAATCTACCTCTCGCCTAATACTCTAACCTGAGCCTCACTATCCTCGTAAAAAAATTTTTCCCCCCCTTTTTTTAACCTCCTCCCATTCCATCATTTGCACCCCCTATCATATCCTTTTCCCCAAAAATAAACCCACCCTTTACCCCAAACTAAATAGTTCACCCCCTTTGTTTTCCCAAAAAAATTGGGCTAAAACTCCCTACCCTTCCAAACCTCCTTGTTCCTTTCTATCCCGCTCTCCGTCTTACTGTTATTTTTTTTTAAAAACTCTACCATAACTTTAAGGTTTTAAAACCCCAAAAAACTTATTTTACCTCTTTTTTCCCCCCTTTTTTTATACAAAGGAACTACACGCTCTCTGCCAACCTAGGTCCTTCCCCCTTCCATACATTTATTAAATAAAAAATAAATTTCCAAGACTTTTCACAACCTGCCTTTAATATTTCTATCTTTATCCCTCAATCCCAGCTGCCTTACCCCCCTTTTATTCTACTCCCCCTTTTCCCCGAAATTTCCCCCCACTCACAACTGGTTCTTCCTCCTCCTATAAAATGTTATTCCTCCTTGCCCTATACACAAAAAACACAGCTTCCCTGTCTTCATCAACATTTAACAATTCCTCAAAATATTCCCCATCTTCCCGATACCTCTAACTCTCCATTTAATAACTCTCCTCTCCTATTTTTTAAATGACAAATCCATTCTTTCCCTAGGCTTTCTCAACTTATTACTCTCACTCCAAAAATTTTCTTATTTTCAAAAAAATTGTTGATGACATATCACCCATCCTCTCATTTGCTCTCTTTTTTTCATTGCTTCACTACTCTCTTAACCTCCCCTTTTTTTCTCCACATACTCCTCCCCCCTTGCATCACTTCTACTTTGTAAAAACCTCTCATTGCTAACTTTTTTTTCTCTTACTACTCTCTTTACATCATCATTCCACCAATCGCTCCCTTTTTCCCTCCTGCACCCCCTTTCCTATAACCACAAACTTCTGCTGAACACTCTAACACTATATTCTTAAACTTACCCCATACCTCTTTTTACCCCCACTGCCTATACTCTCACTAGCCCATCTGTCCTCCAACAGTTGTTTATATCTTACCCTAACCACTTCCTCCTTTGGGTTTATAAATCTTCACTTCTTCTCATATATATATATATATATATATATATAAAATATATATATATAATTTTTTGGTAAAAAAGATTTGAGATACTTTGGGATAAAAAGATGGCATATAAAACGAGGGGGAAGATACATGTCTAGTACATATTGTTACATCTTTGTCACTGTTATAATGGAAAATCTCATCCAGCTCTTGGCTGGTGCGCGTGCCAAAACAGCATGCATTCCCCTCTGAACAACGCTGGTCCTGGAACAGAAATTTTAGCTGCCCTGGGATCCCTAGTTACCCTGTTGGTTTTTTGCCCAGCCCCTTGGGGAACAGTTTTTTCCCCATGAGCCAAGGGTCTCTGGCCTATGGGAACAAACATTAATGATGGGAAAGTTCTCCATATTTTCTCACTTCTGGGACTCCCTGAAGGGGGCGCCCCTCCTTCCTCCCTGGTGTACTGGAGATAGGTATCAGCCAAGGTAGTATATATATATATATATATATATATATATATATATATATATATATATATATATATATATATATATATTTTTGGCTAGGCTTCTCAGTGCAGTCCTAAATCCTTCTAAAATAATCTTCTATGTCTATCAAAGGCACTATTCGTGCTAGGTAAAACATTCACAATGTAAAAATAGTAAGCACCCCACATGGCAGTTGTGTCAGCATCCCTCACTGGACCACGCTCTTATGGGAGTGGCCCTTCCCTGATTCTATAGGGTGACTCCCTTACCAACTGAGCGTGAGTCACCACTGACCAATTTAGAGACCGTGACGTGCACTCACTGCCGCTCATCGCGCCCCACCAACCAACACAAAAACTGCCTCTTGTCTGACTCATGTTTTTTGCTCGGGTTTCCCCGCTTTGGGCCACCAATGGAACAATCTTACTTTCGTCTGCCTCACGTTTTTTGCCCGGGTTTCCCAGCTCTTGGGCCACCAAGAATGTCTGTCTTGGGCCCCAAGGGTTTTCACTAATTTAGAACTTTTTCTGTAACTCTTGAAATTTTTTTTCTATTTTAAAATGTGGAGTAAATACTGAAAACCCTTCGGGGTTTTTTGGTCCTCCCCCAATTAATTAAAAAATGTTATAATAATAATAATAATAATAATAATAATAATAATAATAATAATAATAATAATAATAATAATAATAAAAATAATAATAATAATAATAATAATAATAACAACAACAAAACAACAACAACAACAAAATAATAATATTATTATTATTATTGCTTTAATTTTTAAATTTAATAATAACAGTAAAATGTTAAAAAATCTATACAATTACAGTTTTAAAAGATGTGACACTCTTACTGGTTAAAAATATCTGCGTCATGTCTAAATCCCGTGTAGTTACTGACTGGGGAAAAATTTTTCTTTTGCAACATTTCCACATCCGAACATCCCGCATTGAATGCCCTCAAACATTCAGCAACATCCTCAAACATTCTGACACTCCTTAAAATCCTGCTTCAGGATACCCTCAAACATTCAAACTCCCCCTTCGACATCCTGTAACATCCTGCATTCAGAGATACCCTCAAACATTCACAACTCCTCAAACATTCACACATCCTGTAACATCCTGTATTCAGAGATCCCTCAAACATTCAGCAACATCCTCAAAATTCTGCCCTCCCCGTAACATCCTGTATTCAAATCCCCCAAACATTCCAACATCCTCAAATATTATAGAACACCTTGCCAAATCCCCTAACACTCTGCAACATTCAAAACCCCTCTCAAATTTGAAAAAATCTTGCCCATCCTGCAACATTCTGACACATTTATTTTGCACTCTAAAAACCCGCCCCATGAAAAAACTTCAGAACCCTGCATCAGCGTAGAACATTCTTATCAATATGCAACATCTTGTAAAAATTTGAACATACAAAAGGGGATGCAACATTTTTTATAATGTAAAATTTTGTCATTTTATCACATTTTTGTGCACATGTTATGAGTGTGTTGACCATGTGTTTGTACGTCTCAGCGTCTCTAAACATCTGAGAGCACTCAAAAATTAAGCACCTGCAAGGTAAATGTCAATATAAACACTATATGTCTGTTATCGAAGGGTTGCATTCGTTTGATAGTGACATCCGGGTAAACATTTGTCTGCCTCACTGTCATGCAGGGTAAACATTAGTCTGCCTCACTGTCATGCAGGGTAAAATTTGTCTGCCTCACTGTCATGCAGGGTAAACATGTCTGCCTCACTGTCATGCAGGGTAAACATTAGTCTCGTCACTGTCATGAAGGGAAACATGGGGCGCCTCACTGTCCTGCGGGTAAACATTAGTCCCGCCTCACTGTCATGCGGGTAAACATTAGTCTGCCTCACTGCATGCAGGGAAAAATTATCTGCCTCACTGTCATGCAGGGTAAACATTAGTCCCTCACTGTCATGAGGGTAAACATTAGTCTGCGTCACTGTCATGAAGGGTAAACATTAGTCTGCCTCACTGTCCCAGGGTAAACATTAGTCTGCCTCACTGTCATGCAGGGTAAAAAAGTCCCTCACTGTCATGCAGGGTAAACATTAGTCTGCCTCACTGTCATGCAGGGTAAACATTAGTCTGCCTCACTGTCATGCAGGGTAAACATTAGTCTGCCTCACTTTTTTTGCAGGGTAAACATTAGTCTGCCTCACTGTCATGCAGGGTAAACATTAGTCTGCCTCACTGTCATGCAGGGTAAACATTAGTCTCCCCCCACTGTCATGCAGGGTAAACATTAGTCTGCCTCACTGTCATGCAGGGTAAACATTGGTCTGCCTCACTGTCATGGGAGTAAACATTAGTCTTTCTCACTGTTCTGGGGTAAACATTAGTCTGCCTCACTGTCATGGGGTAAACATTAGTCTGCCTCAGTGTCATGCAGGGTAAACATTAGTCTGCCTCACTGTCAGGGCAGGGTAAACATTGTTTGCCCACTGTCATGCAGGTTAAATGTTTGTCTGCCACACTGTCAGGCGGGTTTAAAACCCCCTGCCTGCCTCCCTGTTTTTAAGGTTAAACACTGTTTTCCCCCCTGTCATGGGGTTAAAAATTTTCCCCCCTTTGAAAAGGCGGTTAAACCCCACTGTCCCCACTGTCGGAGGTTCACTGTCTGCCTCACTGTCAGGCGGTTTAAAAACACTGTCCGCCTCACTCCCCAGGCAGGTTAAACATATGGCGGGTTCAGCTCCATGCGGGTTTAAGCCGCCTTTTGGAAGACAGCAGTTAAACCCCTTCCCTCAGCCCCTGGATTCTGGGTGTTTCCCCCAGAATTTTTTGGGTTCCCCAGGTCCCGCTACCCCTACCACCCGGGGGTGCTGGTTTTCCCGGGGTTCCCCTGGTCTGGGGTCCACCAGCTGGTCTAATTCCCCAGGGGGTCTGGGGGTCCGCAGCTGGTAAAAGACCCACCAGCTGGTCTACCAGGTTTTTTACCTGGTCCACCAGCTAGTCTGGTTTTTCCGGCCCCCGGTTGGTTACCAGCCCTTTTGGGGGGTTCTGCCAGGTGGTTTATCTGGCCAAAGGGGTGGTTTACCATGCCAAAAGGTTTTGTTTATCGGTTCCCCAGTTGGTCTACCAGGTCCACCGGGTGGTAAAAGGCCCCCCAAGGTGGTCCCCCAATGGTTTACCTGGTCCACCAGGGGGTTTTCCCCTAATCCACTAGGTGGTCGCCCCAAAAATTTAACTCACTTTCGGGTGTTCTTTTTTTTTTTTTTATATTTTTTTAAAAAAATAACAGAAATATACAAAACATTGACATGTATAAAGCGGAAAAATTACCATAATGTAAAAAAAGTTATAAAAAAGTATTGAACAGAACTGATCCAAAAATTAATAGACAAAACTACAAAACTTGGAAAACCCCCTGCAACCCCCTAACTCATAAAAAGTTATTCCCCGAGAAACATTACCATAGCTCCCAAAACCAAACCCCAAACCGTTAAACAATTGATTCACCCTCCCTGTTTCCCCCCTTTTAAAAATTTTTTTTTTTTTTTTTTATTTTTATATTAAAGGGGAAAAATTTAAAACAATTCTGGACATGTCATCCAAAACCAGTCGATTGTTACCCCGACTTATGAAAAAAGGGATACAATAATACACATAATAAATTTAAAAAATTACATAGATGTTATAAAAAAACAGGCAACTTCAACATTGAACATGGAATATATTTTTTTTAACAAATCAGTTTTAAAAATTTAAAAAGACGTATACAGGGGAAGCAATTTACAAAAGACCAAAAAAATTCCCCTTCCCCTATCCTCGGGGTGAAACCTCTACTAAAAAATTTTTTTTTTTTTTTATATATATAACTGTGTACAATGAAACCTATCCTGTAACTTTAAAACAAAATTTTAAAAAAAAAAAACCCGGGGCCCTTCCAAAACCCCCTACACAAAACCTACATTAACCCAAAAGGTCAAAAACCCCCAACACACATTTATAACTTGTCTAAAAGGTTTTTTTAAAACATAATAACAAATTTAAAAAAACTTTAAATTTTTTAAAAAGTTTAACTATAAATCATTATCATGATAAACACTACAAACGGGGTTTATTTTGGTATAAACCGGGTAATAATCTAATAATAATTTACCCTAAAGTCTCAAAAAACATTACACACCAACGTTGTAATGTCCCCTTTTTTTTTTTTTCCCAAAGGGCCCAACCCCCTCAATTTTCCCACCTCCGGCGGGCCCCAAAAAAATAAGAACCAACCCCATTTTTTTCCCCAATTTCCTTATGTTTTTTTTTTTCCTCTTGAAACAGACGGCCCAAACACTCCAATAAAGGGGAAAAGCACTTAACAACCAAAAAAAAAACCAACCCCACCTGATAAAAAAACCCCCCTTTCCCTACCCCCCCAACCAACCCCCCTCCCCCCCCACAACCTAAAACCCCCAAACCCCCACCCCCACCCCCCCACCGTGCAAACTGCAACCCCCCCACCCTTAATAAAACCCCCACCCTTAATAAAAGCCCCCCCACCCTTAATCCCCCCCCCCTCAAAACCACACCCCAAAACCCCCTTAAAACCCCCAAACCAGCCCAAAACCCCCTCACCCTCCTAAAAACTTTTTGAAAAATGAAAACCCAAAAGTTTAAAATTTAAAACCCCCAAACTCTGAAAAAACCCCCCTATTCCTACATTTTGTTTTATAAATCCCCACACCCCCAAAACATGAATTAAAACCTCACTATCTGAACCCCTCATACCCCATGAAAAAAACACAACCCCTAACATTATAAAACCAAACCCCCTTTAAAATTATTACCCCCCGGGGCCCCAAACCCCCCAACACTAAAAACCCCCCCCCAACCAAACCCCCAACCCCCAAAACCAAAACCCCCATCCCCCTCAAAAAAAATACCACGTGAAACATGGGGTTTCCCCCTTCACCCCCACCTACCCCTAAAAACCCACCCCCCGTGACCCCCATCCCCGGGAAAAACTGAGCTTTCGCCCCCAGTATCCCATTTAAGAATCTGTTTAACCCCCGTTTCTCTCCCCCAGGCCTCACCTTCACCTTTTTTAACCAACTCCAAATCTTTCCAAAATTTTACAACGGAAAACCCCCCTTTCCCCGTACTATCTTCCCCCTCACACATGCCCTACCCCCAAACTCCTCTTTTTCCCCGGATTAAAACCAAAAGGGACCCGTAACACCGCCTCCCACCCCTTATCTCCCTACCCCCACCCTTCCTAACCTCACCCATTATTTAACCCCCCCTTCTTCCCCTCGGGTCCCCTTCATCTTTAAAATTTCCTGCTTTACAAACACTTTTTTAATTCTCCTAAAGGGGAATAAACCCCCCACCCCCCCCTTTTTTAACACTTGCCCCCACCCCCCCCCTGCTCAACCAATGCCCAAATTCCCCCCCAAAAAAACCTAAGCCCCCCCTTTTGTGGCCTTCTCACATCAGCATCTAATAATGGATAAACCCCCCCCCCTAAACCACAATTTACTAAAAATTAAAACATTAATGACCACCACCCTTTGCAACCGTTATGCCCCCAAACCCCCCACCCCTCATTCCTTCAAAGCTGAATCCACCATTCCCCCCAATTTTTTTCTCTCTTGTAACCTCCATCATTAAAAACACTCCCCCACAGTTTTAAAAAGCTTCTACACATTGCCAACCCCCCTTTAAAAACCCAACTTTCCCCCCCACCCAAAATTTACCTACCTCTAATAGGTGTGATTTACTTCTATTAACCCTCTTCCCCTGTTGCCTGCCAAAAAAAGCCCCCCCAACCTCAACCCATCTCAAACTCTCCTCTGTCTTTTTTAAAAAAACGTAGTCCCCATAAAATAACCTACTCCCCCTGCCCTCCCCTCCCTATTTTCCCCTTCTCCCTTTAAAAACCCTCATCTACTACCCTAAAAAAAAGGTCTTGGAAACAAGCAAAGAGGATCTGTGACAGAGGACATCCCTGTCTCAGCCCCCCTTCCCCTTTTTCCCGCCCACCCAACCATCCCATTTATTTGTACCCCAAACAACCCCCTGCATATAAGTTCTTACCCATCCTAAAATTTCTTCCCCAAAAAACCATCCTTTTTAAAATTTAAAAGGGACCCCCTAACCCTTTTCATAAGCCATCTGAAACCACCCAACCCCCCCCGTTTCTTCAAAAAACTCATTCTACTTTTCCCTTCCTAAAACTTCTCCCGGGTTTTTAAATTTCCCTCGTGCAACATATTCCCTAAACCTCTTTTATTCTATTAGCCCCCAAAACTTTGCAAATTCTTTTTTGTCCCCTAAAATGAGTGCAATAGTCCTATGGGGTTTAAACCCCCCTTTTGGGTTTTTTATTTAGGCACTAACACTACCAATCCTGTCCCCAAATATTTTTTCCCTTACTCCCCTCTCCCTCCCCGTCATTTTGACCAATAACACCCCTCTCAGCACCTGCCAGTATTATGTTACTTGTTAAAACCCTCTATACCTGGCGATTTTTTCCAACCCTTAACCCTTTTAAAACCCCTCCCAAACTTTTCTTCCTTATGTCCCCCTCTATTGCCTTCCTATCATCCTCATTCAACCTTCTATTAATTCCCCCCAAAAATTGGACACAAGCCCCCTCATCCCTTTCCTCTTCTGCAAACTTCCTACCAAAAACCTCCCGCATAACCAGTCCTCCCCCCGTCGTTTGCAACACTCTTCCCACCTCCCCCCCCCCCTCTCCTCTTCCACCTCTACAGATGTCCCCAAATCCCTTTACCTTCTGAAAAAGCCTCCCCAAACCACCGCCCCACCCATCCCCCCCTTAAACACCTCCTCCCCCCCACTTCTTTTCCCGGGGTGAAAATCTCATACTGAATGTCTTTCCCCGGTTTTTTACTCCCCCCCCCTCTCTGGGTTCCTCTGCTTTCCCCACCATAACCATCCCCAAAAAACCCTCCCCAAAACCTCGTAACAAAATAAGGCATCCCCCTTTCCCCCCCTTTTCAAAGGGGTCCCCTTTTCCCCCCTTCCCCTTTCCCCACTCATTCCACCACCTCGCCGCATGTACTAACCCCCCCCCCCCCACAGACCCTCCCACCATCCCTTAAAATCCACCTCCCCCCCTATTAAACATTGCCCCCTTAAGTTTCCAATAACTCAGTTATTACAGCCCCCCCCCCCCGGGGTTTCATCCCCAAACACCCCTTGGATCTGAAAACCCCCCCCCCCCAAAATTCCCTTTCTCCACCCCCCCCGCTCTGGAAACATAAATCCCCCTCCCCAACTTTGCATAATTTTCCCCCAAAAAAGGAAAATTTACAGGCTCCCCCCTTTCCCCCACCGCATCGACAACCCCCCCCATCCAAAAAATTCCCCGGGATCCTCAAAACACTACCTGTTCCTCTCGGCTCCACGTCCCTTACCCTTAACGCTTTTTCCAGTCTCCCGTGATGACCACCTGCGGCGCCCCTGAAAGCATAAATTAATTCATCCCTCACGAATTTTTTCCTTTGGGCCCTATTATTTAAATGGGCATATACACTCCAATAAAACTAACCTGGACCTCCCCATTGACCATCAACCCCTCACCACTCTCCCACCCTCCCTCTTCCCATGACTGCAATCAAATGGGCCGTGTCCCTAATACCCACAACCACACCCCTTGAACAACTCAAAACCCTTTAAAAACCTGATTCCCCAAACTTTTCCACCCCCCTATAATGTTCTTAAAAAAACACTACATTTTACCCTGTCCTAATCAATGTCACTTCTACCCACTTTCGCTTGGCCTCATTTTTAAGGATTCCCGTTCATCTTAAAACCGGAAGGTAACGGTTAAAGGTTTCCCCTTTTTTGGTTTCGGTTGTTTTTCTCCAAAGTTATACCTGTGACCCCTCACCCTTCCTGTCCCCCCTTTCCCCCTTGCCTTATCCCCCCACTATCAATTGTTGTTTCCATACCTTCAGAAAATTTTCTTACCAGGTCTCTGTGCGGGGGTGAGGACTCATTTACAGCCTCCTCAAGTTCTCTTCCTAGATTCTCCCCTATCTTTTGGTCCTCATTTATCTGCTCATTGTTCACCTCCACCTCCCCCTTATGACATCCAAACACTTTACCACACCCCCCCTCCTGCTGCCTCACCTCCACCCACCTGTTCCTGGTTCTGCTCCAGAACCCCATCCACCACCTCACGGGTTTGGGCCCTCCAATGTCAGCTCTTCACCTTCAAGAATCTCAGTGAGATCCCTCAAAATCTCCCTCCGACCAGTTATACCTTCCTCTTCCGTGTCGGCCCAATCTTTTCCCCTTCTAACACCTCCTCCTCCATGCTCCTCCCTTATCCTTTGTTCCTCCATCTCCGCTCTGTCCACCTCCACGCTCCATGATGTCTTCTCTTCTCCTGCATCGCCGCACCTCCATGCCTCCTTCTGTTCCATCCTTCGTTACATTCCTTACTTCGTTTCTCTGTGGTCTCTGCTCCACCTCGAATCCACTCTCCTTTGGATACACTCAGCAGCCAAGTGACCCGGCTTACCACACAGTCGCCCATGTCCCACCTGTCCTGGGTATGTGACTTACACCTGTGTGCAAAATTCTCCATAAGTAATAAGAGGGAATAGGTTTCCCCCAAGGAAATTTTTGATGGGGTATTTCCTCAAAGCGCCAGCATATAGCCCCTGCGCCCAGCGTCCTATTTTTTAAATTATTAGCCATAACTCTTAAATCATCTTTAATATCCTGTTGTCCGGATTAAAAAGGGCACATTATGCCCTTAATCCACTTAAAAGTGAAAACATTTTCAAACATACCTCTGGCCCTTGATGTACCACTAACTTTTTCTCCTGGTATGTATCGACGACTCGTTGATAAGCTGCAGTGAAAAAGCTAATTTGATGAATATCCTCCTTGATCCGTTTAATGATATGCCATAACTCCTCATGCGATAATCCAAAAAGTCTCTATTTTGCGGCAGTAAAAACCTCTGCATTAGACGTATATATGGCTCCCTGGACCAAGTCCACACAGACCGTGTTCACTCGTCTCCTGTAACCGTGGCCATTGTTTTTAAAATGGCGTTACAACTGCCGCCAGGGAGCACCAACACACCCCACACAACCAAGGCTGGGCGTGGAATTCAGTTTATCTGGTCCACCAGTTGGTCTACCAGGTCCACCAGGTGGTCTACCCCGGTCCACCGGTGGTTTCCTGGGCCACTAGGTGGTCGACCCGAAAGTCCAACTCACTTTCGAGTGTTACTACTAAAACAGATAAAGTTAGATGGCCTGTGGTTGGTTGGTTTGGAATTTAAAGCCTATCGACCACCGGGGAAAGGGTTTTTTTGAAAAAGAATACTTTCTTCTCTAAAATAGGGATTACAATAAACTCCCAGAAAATATTTGTGAAGTAAGTCAACTGTGCTTGTGAGGTCCAAAGGGAGACCTAACCAACCAGGAAGTGTGATACTGGAGGAAGACTCCTGGTGCCTCTCGGTCTCAGGTCTTTTGTTCTTGACGGGGACAGGAAAATAGTTTAGAGATTCTGGAGAAATTTGCTTTTGGTTGGTTGGTCTTTCCCCTTTTAACCTCAAAAGCACAGTTGACCTATTTTCAATTTGTGATAAAAACAACCTCAAGGTAATTCCTATGGCCTGTGGTCCTGGCTGTAAAGTTAATACCAACAAAGCAAACCAAATGAACTTAAGAATAAAAAATTTTAGAGAGGTTATTTTGACAAGTATATCCCACCACTAAGTTATAAGTAGTTGGAGTTCCAATAAACTTGCAGATCCAATATGGTAACGTAAATGAGAGCAAGAATGAGTATCTTACTGTCAATACTCATCTCCTCATAATTAATTATAATCATGGAGGAGCGCTTACCCAGTGGTTCTCCCTCATACAGAACGAACAGTAGGTGTTTATCAGCCTGAACAGTGGGGGCTGACCTCCAGACTGAGCTGCAACCCGTCCTCCCAGCACCTAGATACATTCCTAATGTGGGATCTAAGACTATGTTACACTTTATTCTCGTTAAACCCCGTCAGCATCCCCCCCCGACCAGCGGGAAACCCGGTGCTAGGGTTTAACAATTAGCGGCCCCATCGTTATACCAGTACCTTGGTTCAACCGACCAACCTCAAGGAAGATCGCCAAAGCTGTGAAGGGAGCTAAATACATTGTAAATACCAGATTATTTTGGTGAAGGAAATAAAATCTTTTCTCTCTGCTGCCTTTTTTTGTTATTAATTGGTGTGGGAAAAGTCCATAGATAGGAGTGATGAAATGTGAAGGTATGTAGTGATGGTTGAATGGTAGTTCTTGTTAGGTGGGGGGAGTGTCTCCTCTGCAATACCCCCCCTTTTTCCCCCGGTGAGAGGTGTAATGCTGGGCTCCGGCCACAGGTTGAAATCACTTGACTGACCAGCTGACCTCACTGTAAGTACTTCACGGCTCTCTATCTTCATTTTTTTTATGCTCAAGAGCTTCCTCTTTAATTATTTTGGAGCTTCACTCATGTTGAGCAACATTCACTTCTGCTATGTCCTGCCTTGGTTTTTTGGTAAAGTTATTTATTACAGTTTCACCATTTCTTTTAAAGGCCTTATGCCTACTATGTAAATTAATGCTAGAGTGGTGAGTAATTCTTGTGGTTTCTTTCACAGTCCTCTGTGTCCGCACGGATCATCGGAGTCAAGGCTGAGTGGGGGCGGCGTACTCACCAATTGAGGAAGAGTCGTTACCACCAATTCTTCTCTACACCAGTAGTACCTCAGTACACACTAGAAACCTCAGGCAACTGTACTTCACCAGGGGACAATTTTCACCTGAGTCCCTGACATCATTTGAGACATTGGATGTGGAAACTGTGGGATTTGTGGGAAACATCGAGGCAACAACAACAATACCACCACGGAGTCTAACATTTGGATTCATTGCTTCTGTATTAACAAGAACACGTGTATATATGTAGCTTTGGATCAGATATATATATTTTTGTTTTCATTTTCATTCTTCTTAAGATAGGATTATTATAATCATATTTACGTATTTATTTCATTTCTTTCTATTAAAATAAAGTGTTTATTTTTCTTGTTATTGTTTTTTTCTATTATACTTTTCCTAAGATTGGCAAACCTTCACATTGGTTATCATGCTACAGCATTTATAACCAATGTGCAGATAACACATATGCATTGTAACACATTTCTCATTTAAAATAGAATAGGTTAGGTTGTCTTCTACCCATAAAAAATATCCAACTATAACATCACAATGGAAAAATATAAATATAAGATAAAAGACGATAAAAAAATTCTACAATGCGAACAGAAAACGGACAGACCCTGAGCGCGGTCAAAGCTTAAGTCAAAATTCCACTGCTTAATTAAGGCCCAATAGGTATAAACTAGTCTTGGGCTGAATCCCTCACTATGGTTGATGTCCGGGGTGGGGTAGGTATAAACTAGTCTGGGGTTGAACTCACAATGGTTGGTTTAAAAATTTAGTTTGATTGACACAGGCAGAGGGTCACACTATATATAAGTATAAAGGGAGTGCATGTGTGTGGGTAGTGTCTACACACAATAACATGACCTACTCAGTGACTGGCACAGGTGTTAGCAACAAACAATTGTCTTTCAATAATATGCAAAAAAAAATTTAATAAATGGGGAGAAAGGCTTCACGTGACAAATTAAAAAGGGAGGAAGCAGTGCTGGGTTTCAGGAGGAGGCTATTGGTACTCGGGGAGGGGGCTAGGCTGGGTCTCAGGGAGAGGAGGCTAGTGCTGGGCTCAGGGGGGGGCTATGCTGGGTACTCAGGGAAGGAGGCTTTTGGGTACTCAGGGGGAGGAGGCTAGTGCTGGGTACTCAGGGGGGGAGGCTAGTGCTGGACCCGGTAGGGAGGGTAGTGCTGGGTACTCAGGTGGGAGGCTGGTCTGGGCTCGGGGGGAGGAGTGCTGGGTACTCATGGAGAGGAGGCTAGTGCTGGGTACTGGGAGGAGGCTAGTGCTGGGTACTCAGGGGGGGAGGCTAGTGCTGGTACTCAGGTGGGGGGCTAGTGCTGGGTCTCGGGAGGAGGCTAGTGCTGGGTACTCAGGGAGAGGAGGCTAGTGCTGGGTACTCTGGAAGGAGAGTCTGGGGCTCGGAGAGGAGGCTAGTGCTGGGTCTCAGGGAGAGGAGGCTAGTGCTGGGTACTCATGGAAAGAAAGGGTAGTGCGGGTACTCAGGAAAAGGAGGCTAGTGCTGGGTACTCAGGGGAGGAAGTGTGCGGGCTCAGGAAGGGGGGTTGGTTTCGGGGGGGGGTTTTTTGGGGGCTCAGGGGGAAAAGGCTTGCTGGGGACTCGGGGGGGGCTGTCTGGGC
>WNWK01023961.1:0-30378 GCA_009830355.1 Cherax destructor | reverse complement strand
TTGCCTTTTACAACTATTTACCGAACACTTCCAATCTCATTATTTTGGTATGGTACTGGATATAGATGGTATCTGATATGCAGTGGTTATTGACCAGTTTATTTGAAAGAAGACTTGAATGCATTTTTCACTGTTGTCATATTCATTGCCTCCATGTCTGTCTAGTCTTTTGTCGTTGTCTTGGACTCCCAACGTTGCACGACAATCTTTGTCTGTCACCAATGTCAAGAGTGTGGCTCCAATGTCAAGAGTGTGGCTCCAATGTCAAGAGTGTGGCACTTATGTCAAGAGTGTGGCACTATGTGTATAGTATGTCATGTGGTGAGTGTGACATTCATATACTGAGCATGGCTCTCAAGTGCTTAACGTGGCACTTATTTGCTGAGTGCTGCACTTACGTGCTTAGAGTGGCATTTAAATGCTGAGTATCGTACCAGTATGCTGAAAGTGGATCCTAATTCCTGACTGTTTTAAGAAATTCGTACCAAACATTACATTGTCCAATATTATGAATTTACATACATACTATACACAGTTCACAGATCGTATTAGTCTTGTTGAAATATTTTTAATTGCTCACACTCAAAGTAAATTTCCTTTCTAATGTCATGCGCATATTTGACCAGGAACTGCCACTCAACCTCCATAATTAGAAAAGCTTCAGTCATCCCAGCACTGAGAAAATACATCAAGGCAATATCCTCGTTCGTGCTCTTGTCAACGTGAGTGAATATCTGATGGTTGTGAAGTAGACTTTCTGCTCTCTCATTTACGTCGCTCGAAGCCTAAATATCTAATTAACATACACAGAATTATTTGCATGTATCAATGCCAGTTCATTTAAATTTTACATGAAGTCGCATTTAAATAATTGCCGAAGAAATGTTCGTGGAAATGCTCCACTGTGTACTGAATGAGTCATTAACCTGAGATGGGATTATTCAGGAAAAGGTTTTAGTGGTTTTGCTGGCAGGGAATACATAAGCTAATATATATATATATATATATAAATATATATATATATATATATATATATATATATATATATATATATATATATATATATATATATATATATATATATATATATATATATATATATATATATATGTCGTGCCGATTAGGTAAAACTGGTCAATTAGCAAGAACTCATCTAAAATTAAGTCCTTTCTAAAATTTTCTCTTATACGTTTAAAGATATATTTTTTCATTTATGTTAATGTAAGAATTTATAATTTTGTACCAAGAGAAACTTTGAAAACCTACCTAACCTTATTACAACAAGCGCAATTTAATTTAGCCTAACCCAACTAAATATATTTTAGATACGTTAACATTAATTTAATAATAATCAAACACAATGAAATATATATTTTCGTTATGTTCAGAATGATTTTGGCGAAATTATTGCATACACAAATTTTCACTTGTCTTATATGGCAAGGTGAGCGTTGCTATTTAAGCCAAAATCGCAAGTTTTACCTAATCGGCACGACATATATATATATATATATATATATATATATATATATATATATATATATATATATATATATATAGTGTGTGTATGTGTGTATTGACCTAGTTGTACTCACCTACTTGGGGTTGCAGGGATCGATAGGTCACTCTTCCTGCTCCATGAGCTTTATCATACCTCATCTTAAAGCTATGTATGGATCCTACCTCCACTACATCACTTCCCAGATTATTCCGCTTCCTGACAACTCTGTAACTAAAGATTAAATACTTCCTAACATCCCTGTGATTCATCTGAGTCTTCAACTTCCAATTGTGACCTCTTGTTGTGTCCCATCTCAGGAACATCCTGTCTTTGTCCACCTTGTCAATTCCTCTCAGGATTTTATATGTCGCTACATGTCGTGTTATATGTCGTGTGTATGTGTGTGTGTGTGTGTGTGTGTGTGTGTGTGTGTGTATGTGTGTGTGTGTGTGTGTGTGTGTGTGTGTGTGTGTGTGTACGTGTGTGTGTGTAAGTACTTAAGTGAACAGGTTTTACCGAAATCTCTACTTAAGAACAGGTAGGCCAAACTATCTACAATACCTTTCGATCAACTTCACAGGTTAGTGCTTCATAAAAAAAATGAATTAGTGGTACATGAAAAGGAGATGCTTTTCATCCAAATGAGGAGAGGCAGTACAGAATTCTCTAACAAGCTGGCATAACTACTTGATTTCATTCATGGCGAACTAAGAAGGACGAGGCGGAACACCGAGCACACTCGAACTAGGAAGCTAAATAATCTTATAGCACAGAGTGGCTGGACCACTCATGTGAACCAGGATTTTGTTATTAACTTGTCTGACATAGAATTAAGTACTGATCAGCAAGCAACTCTTGGATTTGGATTAAGTTTCGCTCCCACAACTAGGAATGTCTTTTATATGTTGGAAAAACATGGTGACCTGACGCCTGATGTGTTTATCTGTAAAGGTACCTTACTCCATCCTGTGTTTTTCATCTACCCTTTACGATTTACCAAAGTATACAAAAAACACAGTAACGATCATACATTGCGTCTCACGAAACCCGATTAAATCTAACCTTTTTGTCATTTTAGATGAAGTTGATAAGGGATAATGAAACGTACGAACCTCTAACTAAAAACCCCATTGAACAGGTCAACTCTCACTTCAATAAACGACTTAAAAAGTTATTGAAGGGGAATGATGAATTAATAAAATATCTGTCAGTCAGGTCGGCAACTCTACCATTTCTTTATGAATTAATTAAGACCCATAAACCAGGAAACCCAGCCTGTCCTATTATAAGTTCAGTAGGCTCGGCTTCATACAACCTATCCAAATGGTTAGTTAATCTCCCGTGGCAGGAAAGCTTTCAGATGCTCATATTAAAAATAATGTTGACGTTAAAGAGAGGCTCCAGAAATTAAATGTATCGCATGAGTTTACTCTTGTGAGTTTTAATGTCATAGCATCCTTTACTAGAGTACTGTCACTGATTTGTTTACGTATCTTGAGGAGGTACTAAAAATCTTCTCCATGCCCTATCCCACTAACACATTTAATTAACTAAGCTTTGTGTGACGGACTGCAGGTTCGTATATGAAGGTAAATACTATGTTAAAAAACAAGGCATGGCCATGGGAAATTCGCTTAGTCCATTATGCAGCAACTTGCAAATGGATATGAGACTAGAATCCTTAAAGATATCCTCCCTAGTAAAGCCAAGTGGTTTAGATACGAAGACGATTTTCTCTGTCTGTGGCCTAGAGATCGCGATATGGATGAGTTCCTTCCTAGACTTAATGATTTAGTACCATCAATTAAGTTTACAACAGAGCACGAAGCAGATAACAAATTGTCTTTCTTAGATGTTCTGATCCATCGTGTTGACAAGAAATTTAAATCTACAGTGTACAGGAGCTCAACTAATGTGTCGTCATACATTCTCTATTATTCCAACCATGAATCTAGGGATAAAAGAAGTTTTCCTTACAGTGTTCTTGAGAGCTTTACGTATTTGTAGCCCGGAATATTTTGAAGATGAAACTAATAAGATATTCAACATAGCCATTAAAATGAGATATCCTAGGGATTTTGCTGAGAAGGCATTATTGGCAGCTTTCTACAGGAATGAACCTAGGAAAAAATTACTGGTTTTGTTTTACAATGAATATATAGTCAGCCTGCATGATGCATTGAAAAAGCTCAATATAAATACTGTCTTCAAGAACATCGGGACACCTTCCAACATTGTTGGTGTTGTTTACAAGGTGCCAT
The DNA here is from genome assembly GCA_009830355.1 of Cherax destructor. Lineage (NCBI taxonomy): Eukaryota > Metazoa > Arthropoda > Malacostraca > Decapoda > Parastacidae > Cherax > Cherax destructor. The sequence goes on along the minus strand of WNWK01023961.1, from coordinate 26,616 downwards.
GTACACGATGGTCTCGTACGTCGGGAAGACAGGTGAACCACCTGGAGAGGGTTTCGTGGGTTAACGCCCCCGCGGCTCGGTCTGAAACCAGGCCTCGTGGTGGATCAGGGTCTGATCAACTAGGCTGTTACTGATGGCCGCACGCAAACTGACGTACAAGCCACAGACCGGTTAGTCAGGAACTGACTTTAGGTGCCTGTCCAGTGTCTTCTTGAAGACAGCCAGGGGTCAATTGGTAATACCTCTTATGTATGCTGGGAGGCAGTTGAACAGTCATGGGCCGCGGACACTTATTGTATTGTCTCTCAGTGTACTCGTGGCGCCTCTGCTTTTCATTGGGGGAATGTTGCATCTCCTGCCGAGTCTTTTGCTTTCATAGGGAGTGATTTTCGTGTGCAAGTTTGGTACTAATCTCTCTAGGATTTTCCAAGTGTATATTATCATGCATCTCTCTCTCCAGAGCTCCAGGGAATACAGATCAAGGATCTTCAACCGTTCCCAGTAATTTAGGTGCTTCATCGTACTTATGTGTGCCGTGAAAGTTCTTTGTACACTCTCCAGGTCAGCAATTTCGCCTGCCTTGAAGGAGGCAGTTAGTGTACAGCAGTATTCCAGCCTAGAGAGAACAAGTGATTTGAAGAGAATCATCATGGGCTTGGCGTCCCTAGTTTTGAAAGTTACAATTATCCATACTATCATTTTCCTAGCAGATGCGGCAGATACATTGTTGTGGTCATTCAAGGCGAGATCCTCTGTCATTATCACTCCCAGGTCCTTCACTATTGTATGGTAAGAATTTGTCGTATACCCTGATACAGTTTTCATTTCCTCAAGTTTTCCGTATCTGAGTAGTTGAAATTTCTCTTCAGATTATACCAACATCAGTACTCGGAAAGGATGACTCAGGAGTCAAATGAAGTCTTTAAACACTCTATCCTCTAAGGCATATAAGCTCATCACTTTCTCATCCACTGAACTATCTCCGCCATCCAGCACCTTAACTGACTTTGTTCTAGGATATCTCGGTGACACTCATGACACTCATTACAGAAAAAGTCTTTAAACCTACAAGTACTACTACTATGCTGGAACCCACAATGTTTACATTTCACAGCATTGCGAGCCGACGGTGGGCAGCAGTTCAGGTCATTGTACCCAAAAGTTCCGTTAAGGAAAGGAATATAATTGAATCCTCTCCCGTCAAACATGGTAGTAATACCTCATATAACTCACGTGATGTAATGTACAAACTTGACAGTTATTTAGTTGAGTACTTTGTGCACAATCTTAAGCAAAGATGATATTCAAAATCCCTGGATTGATCATTATGTAACGGGCCCTCATGAGATTTGGAGACATTAGACAAGTGTTCTCCACACCTTTCCTTCACGTTTCACCAGTCAATGCAGTACACAGGGAATACCAGGCGGTTTAACATTCCCTTAAGTGGGTGCAGAGGAGACTATGCCCGTGTTGGCGCTCAATTACTCTAGTTTAGTTGTGAGGGGTAGACTTATGATACACTGCTCCTAACGTTTCGCCCATCAAAGACCGTGTTCCACCTTCAGTACTGCAGTATATAAGGAATTCCATAGTATTAGTGAATTTACTTAGACACTGAATACAAGTTCAGTTACACAAGCTGATGTGAATAAATTTACATATTGTGTATGAGAGCTTATTATGATTGCCTAGGGAGGTCTTTCAGAGTGACTTATCGTATCTGTGGTTCTAGTGTTAAGAAACAGTACTTGATATGGAGCAGGATAGATTAATATGTGGAGGGGAGGTAAATATGTAGAGTTCTCCATAGAGTGGGTAGGAGGTAAATATGTAGTGTTCTCCGTAGAGTGGGTAGGAGGTAAATATGTAGAGTTCTCCGTAGAGTGGGTAGGAGGTAAATATGCAGCTAATGTGAAAAGCTCTGTTCCACAGGGCACAGTACTCGCTCCCATCCTGTTCCTCATCCTCATATCGGACATAGACAGGGATATAAGCCACAGTGCCGTGTCTTCCTTTGCAGATGACACCCGAATCTGTATGACAGTGTCCACCGTTGAAGACACTGCAAGACTCCAAGCAGACATAAACCAAATCTTTAAATGAGCTGCAGAAAACAATATGAAGTTCAATGATGAGAAATTTCAATTGCTCAGATACGGAAAACGTGAGGAAATTAAAATCTCATCGGAGTACAAAACAAATTCCAACCACACAATAGAGCGAAAAACTAATGTCAAAAACCTGGGAGTGATCATGTCAGAGGATCTCACCTCCAAGGACCATAACACCGTAGCAATCACATCTGCTAGAAAAATGACAGGATGGATAATGAGAACCTTCAAAACCAGGGATGCAAAGCCCATGTTGACACTTTACAAATAGCTTGTTCTATCTAGGCTGGAATATTGCTGCACACTAACTGCACCTTTCAAGGCAGGTGAAATTGCTGATCTTGAAAATGTGCAGAGAACCTTCACCGCACGCATAAGTGCGATAAACCACCTCAACTACTGGGAACGCTTGAAGTTTCTAAACCTGTACTCCCTAGAACGCAGGCGGGAGAGATACATTGTTATATACACGTGGAAAATTCTCGAGGGATTAGTACCAAACTTGCACACGAAAATCACTCCCTACGAAAGCAAAAGACTCGGCAGGCGATGTAACATCCCCTCAATGAAAAGCAGGGGTGCCACTAGCACGTTGAGGGACAACACAATAAATGTCAGGGGCCCAAGATTGTTCAACTGCCTCCCAGCATATATAAGGGGGATTACCAACAAACCCCTGGCTGTCTTCAAGCAGGCACTGGACAGGCACCTAAAGTCGGTACCTGACCAGCCAGGCTGTGGTTCGCACGTCGGACTGCATGCGGCCAGCAGTAACAGCCTGGTTGATCAGGCTCTGGTCCAACATGAGGCCTGGTCACAGACCGGGCCGCGGGGGCGTTGACCCCTGGAATTCTCTCCAGGTAAACTCCAGGTAGAGTTCTCCGTAGAGTGGGTAGGAGGTAAATATGTAGAGTTCTCCGTAGAGTGGGTAGGAGGTAAATATGTAGAGTTCTCCGTAGAGTGGGTAGGAGGTAAAAATGTAGAGTTCTCCGTAGAGTGGGTAGGAGGTAAATATGTAGAGTTCTCCGTAGAGTGGGTAGGAGGTAAATATGTAGAGTTCTCCGTAGAGTGGGTAGGAGGTAAATATGTAGAGTTCTCCGTAGAGTGGGTAGGAGGTAAAAATGTAGAGTTCTCCGTAGAGTGGGTAGGAGGTAAATATGTAGTTCTCCGTAGAGTGGGTAGGAGGTAAATATTTAGAGTTCTCCGTAGAGTGGGTAGGAGGTAAATATGTAGAGATCTTCGTAAAGTCCCTTCTGTGCTGGCACTTCTGGAACATTCTCTGATGAAGGATAGTACAGGTTGACAACTAGTGAATCTGAATAATATTGTAATGTTACACATAGCTTGAGTCTGGGGGTGTATTAAGCACAATGGTAAAATAATTCCTTATGGCAATAGGTCAGATCATATTGATTAGATGTGGTTTTGGGCTGACTACTGTACGTATTTCCTTAATATTCTATAACTTGTTTTCTGTGAAGCTCTGAGGTGACCACCTTCCCTTACCCCGCAAGGGTGTCAGAGGAGGGGCAGGTAGGTGTTGAGGTCGTTGGTCCTCACTCTATGTAATGGGCTGCCATTCATACCTTCTGTCTTGCCTCAGAGAATTTCCCCTCATATCTGTTGTTGTCTTTCAACATTGCATAGCTCTGGCGATGCACGAGAGTGCGACAGACAGTCCACAGCAGGATTTGAACCTACACACTGTGCATCAAAGTACACAGGACTGAATCCACTTAGCCAGATCCCAGATAAGTATGGTTAGCTGAAGCTAGATGGCCACACTATGATAAAATAACTTATCACTAGTCTGGTGCTATGGGATATGGGAGCGACCGTCTAGCTTCGACTAGGCGCCCATACTTATCTGGGATCTGGCTGAGTGGCTTGCGTGCTGCGTACTTTGACGCAGAGTGTGTGGTTTCGAACCCTGCTTATAGGAGCCATATTCATGGCTTATTTGACAGAAAAATATTTTTGTGCACCAATTGTGTATCTTTATCGTTGAAATGATGATGGTCAGTCAAAATCATATCTTCTATTATCTCCACTGCTAGATTCCATTGAATGAGACTGAAGAAGCCTGCTGCACAGGGGAAAATTTTAGTCAATAAAAATATTAATGAGTCTTATTCGTGACTCACGAAATCGTAATAACACGATCGCAAACAAACCACGGTACGGGTGGGGTTAGGTCCCATTACGAGTGTCGTAAAACACCAGGCCCCAGTGCCTCTTCCGGCTCACCCGCAATGGGTTCGAACCTCACCCGTACAATGGTTTGTCTTATTAGTCACCTTAATTTTATGTATCATTAATATTCATGTGAAAAAATATACAGCACAGTTGCCGCTTCCCTTACATAGGTGCCATTCTCAGGACATAGCAAAAATGTGCAAGATGCAACACTCAACACATATATGCAACACTCAGTAAAAGGTGTAATTCTCTAAAGCTATGCAGCGCTACAGGGAGGAATGTTTGAAAGTAGGAATGTGCGAAGTATAGGAGTGAGGAGCAGGGGTGTGCGAGGGCTTACTCTGGCACACCTCTGAAAGTCTGCATCAAAGGGGAACTGTTATCAAGAACGTCGGTTAGTGAGTGAATTGGGACGTGGAGACGTCGGACGTGAATCCCGCAAACCCCTGATAAACGGGACAGTTTGGAAAGAATGAAGGTCTGAAAGGGCGACCAGACAATCCTTACAGAGCGGTGTCAGGCGTTTTTGCATGTGGTATCCATGAGTATGCGAGAAAGTGTCGTCTCCCAAACACGACAATGGTGGGATGAAGACAGCCAAAATCATAGAAAACATTTTGTTGGGTCCCAACTAGGTGAATGTTATTGCCAATGGTTGCTGAGTTATTAGGGGATCACTGAAACAAAATCTTAAAAAGGAATACGCTTGTGGGAAATTGGGAGGTCATGAACAGCTGACAGGGCAATTAAGTCTGCTTGCTCATTGCCCCAATATGAACGTGTCTACGCTCTACCATCTATGATAATCCGGGCCTCTAATAGGAAAGAATCAAAAGTAATACTGCGTTACATTCTTTCAGAGGCACCAACTATAACAAAACTGAACTCCTTACCTAGGCCCAGGAGCTTTAACAGTAGATCTATCGTGATTCCTTCCTATCAGAAGCCCGGGTTAGCCTATACGCCAGAGCGTCAGACACTACTCACGGATTTCTGTTCTATATATATATATATATATATATATATATATATATATATATATATATATATATATATATATAATATCGTTCCGAATAGGTAAAAGTTGAGATTTTGGCGGCTTAAATAGCAACGCTCTTCTTGCCAAATAAGACAAGTGAAAATTTGTGTATGTAATAATTTCACAAAAATCATTCTGAACCTAACAAAAAATATATTTCATTGTCTTTGTTTATTATTAAATTATTGAAAACTTAGCTTTAATATATTTAGCTGGATTAGGCTAAATTAAATTGCTAATTGATAATTTTTGCCTATTCGGCTTTTTCTCTCTCTCTTTTTCTTGATCACTTCCGATCGCATGTTCATGCCGTCGCTGTTTATACAAATGGTTCTAAATCTTCTGACGGTGTTGGGTTCGCGGCGGTGTTCCCTGACGATGTCGTCCGGGGTCGTTTGTTAGACTCAGCTAGTATTTTTACCGCCGAGTTCTGTGCCATCCTCCGTATTACATATATGTCTCCGGCGTTTGTGATCATTTCAGATTCTCTCAGCGCTTTACAAGCCGTTAAACAATTTGATTCCCCCTCATCCATTGATCCTTCGTATTCAACTTTGGTTGCGCCGTTTGTGGCTAGCAAAAACAAAGACATCTTTTTCTGTTGTGTCCCTGGAGACGTTGATCTGCAGGGCAATGAACAGGCGGATGCTGCTGCACGGTCAGCGGTACGTGATCTTCCGATTTCCTATAGAGGTATTTCGTTCAGGGACTTTTTTACAGTCATCTCTGCCCGTCTTCGCGGCCGTTGGCAACAACGGTGATCAAACATGCACCATAACAAATTGCACTCTATTAAACCGCTTCTAGGTTTGTGGCCATCTTCTTACCACCGTTGCCGGTGGTAAGGCCATACTGGCCTTACTCATGGGTATCTCATGGAAGGACACCCTATTCCTCTCTTCGAAGTTTGTCGGGTCCCTATTTCGGTTCGTCACTCTCTTGTGGACTGTCCAGTTTACCGGGGAGCTCACAGGATTTACCTCGACCGACGCCGCAGCAATATCACTCTTACCTTATCTTCTCTTCTTGCAGATGGTCCTGCCTTTGACTTACGATCACTTTTTGACTTTTCGTCAGCAACTGCCTTACTATACGAACATTGACACGTAACCCCTAGCTTCCCTTAAGGCCCTTTCCTCCCCTCACCTCTGATCCCCTCTCTACCTAGCTGTTTATAGCCCCGGAACTATTTTCTGCCCTGTAGCGCTGCATGACCTTTGTCGGTTTAGCGCTTTATTTGATTATAATAATAATAACTGAGTTCCCGTGACATTTAGATTCATTACTCACGAAATCGTAATGACATGAATGCAAACAAACCATTCCACGGGTGGGGTTGAACCCGCTATCAGAGTCTCAAAACTCCAGATCGACGCTGGCCCAGTGGCTAACGCGTCGGTCTGGAGTTTTGAGATTCTCTGATCGCGGGTTCTAACCCCACCCGTGGTATGGTTTATTTAGATTCATTATTTACTTCTTTCTGAATGATACAAATAAAATTGCAATGTACCATTTTAGTATCACAAGGATTCTTATGCATCGTGAAGTAACTTTCTTGTAAAAAAGAATCCGCCCATCATAATAAAGTTATTCATAATAACACTAGACATACATAGTAACACCATAAATACATAGATCACATTGTTATAAATGTCAACACAAGATACAAAGACCATGATGCTATATACAGAAACATGAATAAAATTTATATTTACAAATTAAAAACTATGACATATAAATAGAAAAATTGAGTTAAAAATAAATCGCTTCTCCATGGTGGTGTAACCGGACGGGTAGTACGTACTTCTCTTCTGGCTTTACTACGGTACGAGACTACCCGGGTGGACGTTTTTACAGGGCACAGATTTCTGTGTGTCGTCCTCTGTAATTACAACTGGCTGTATATATGGATATTAAAACGCTTGTTCTAATATCATATATGGGTAGTGCTCCATGGGTTTGCTACATTTGAAAAGGTTAGTTCCTCTTTGAGGATATGCTGTGTTTGGGGTTCACAGCTCTCAACGTCCCCCTCAAGTGTACTATATCAGTTTCTGTTTTTTTCTTCTATATTATGAAGGTAAATTGTAAAAGTTTTAACTGTGTTGGAGTGAAGAGTTCCTTTTTCACATATTGTCAGAGTGTTGAGTGTGTGTGGGAGTGTATTATTATTATTAATGTTATAAAAACCAAGCGCTAAACCCACGAGGGTCATACAGCATTGCAGGACAGGAGGTGTTGCTGGAGCGGAGAGTAGCAAAGGTGAAAAGGATAACAGAGGCAGAGTCAGAAAGGGCTGTGAGGAGTGCTACAGGAAGCAGTATCAAAGTTTGTGTAATAAATCGGTTGCTGTCAAAAAGTCAATGAGGGAGTCTGAGTCAAAGTTGGGGCTGTCAGCGAGGAGGGAAGATAAAGTCAGGGTGAGTGTGGGAGTGTAGTCCACATTACTACACATTCTCAAAGAATGTTGAAAAAGAAAATTAAAAAAAAAAATAATTGGCTTTAAATACTGAATGGCGTGATGGCAGGTGTCGTCCATCTGTTAACTACAGTGCTCATCACATCTTCGGTTGTTTTTTATAAATTCACAACACATTACCCAACTGGCTTCAATTTTCAAAAGTTGGTCAACAATTATTAGGTGAAAATTTGAAGATCAATTAACATGTGCAGGAGATCAATGCTTAATTTTACATAGACCTTTCCTGAAATTCATCTACACGAAGTTGGCTTAAAAGATTCTCTTCTGATCGGCTTCACAAAATCAAGTGATTGACTTGTTTTGTCATTGGTTATAGATTCACACACATACATAGAGTGAAGAGGCACAACCAAGAGTTGTGAATTGACCCCTGAAATTACTTATAGGTGAGCATCTATAAGTGAATTCACACACACACACAGTAGTAGTGATCACTCATTAAGGGTAACAAATATGTTTTTGGTTTTCACAGAGTTAATACTGATGAAAGGATACTTCATCTCCCTATGCCCACTGATGTCTAGATCTTAATCACCTTTGTGTTGACTTTTAACTCTTATTTTTTCAAGGTAAGTTTTATTTTCAAACCTATGGTGTTATTATGGGCTCCCCTCTATTTCATATCCTTCCTAATCTTTATATTGAGTATTACGAAACTGTTCCACTTCCTTCTACTTGGGAATGTCCTCTCTGGCTTCACTATGTAAATGATTTCTTTGCTCTTTGGCCACATGACTCTAGTCTCTTCAACCCTTTTCTTGGTATTCTTAACAATTTTACTTCTTCTGTTAAGCTCAAGGCTTAATGAGAATCTCTTTGTTTCTTCTCCGTGATGTTCAAGTCCACCGCTTTGTGACAAACTTTTATTTTTTTCCAGGTACAACAAAACAAGTCAATTTTGGGATGTACATTCTTTACTTTGCTTACCTTGCGCTTTAAAAAAAAGTGTTCTTATTTCTCTCTTCCTCGATGTCCTCCACATCTGTGACTCACAATGTCTCAACTCTGAAATCTCCACTCTTCCCAGCTCCTCCTCTCGCCTTAGCTATAGTCCCTATTTCATAAACTGCAACTCGCAACTCTGCAACTCTGCAACTTTCTTCTCCCCCAAATTCAGTTCTCCATTGAAATCTTGTCTTTTCCTTCAGTATTTCCAATTTACAAAATCTTAACAACACCATCCGTCCTCTAGATATAAATCTTGTTTTCGTCAGACTAATGCACTTCGCAGTAATCTGTGACATACTCCTACTCCTTATGTCACTGGTGTTTTTGAGTCGTCTGCATTTCGTGCTCTTGTCATTTCCAATACTTTGATGACATTAACCGTTTATTTTCTCAGGGAATTAAAAACCACAAAAGATGTGTCCGCCTTGCCGACATCAACAATACTTTATTTATTTATGTCGGAAATCACAGTCGTCCCATTAATTGGTCCTCTGCTTAAATTATTTACGCTTCTTCTAGCCTTCCAAGACGCACTCTAGTTGAATCAGCTATCATATATAACGTTTCTAACATTACTCTTATTTTGGAATTGCTTCTGTAGATTCCTATCTCTCTCAATACATTGTCATATATTCTTTTCTTCAGAACACTCGTGACTTGAACTGATCTCTGCCTCATCTTCCACTTCTTTCCTCTTGATCTTGTGTTGTGATCTGTGATGTACACAAGTTAGCATATACTGCACCATAAATTGTCTGGGACACTGTGGTGATAATGTCTAACCATAGTGTAGTATACATTAAATTAAAAACTGCCTTTACTTCATAAATGCTAATTAAATTACTTTTCAGTTGGTAAAAAATGCTTAGCAGTTACATTGATTCATCATAAAACAAATTAAAATAGTACAGAAACTTCAATCTTAAGTTATGTAAACATTGCTTTACTGAGAGTTTAAGTAGTGTTTTGAGCTCCAGGAGAAAGTTGTGAGCACAACTATTGTTGTACTCACAAATAATTACTTTCAATAAGTAATTACAAGTAGGTTATTAACCTTTAAACAAACTATAAGAAAAAGTAAAAATGGATTAGTAAGGTACACAGCCACTCTGTGAGATCCAGCACTGGTGCTCTGATGGTCACCATATAACTTTCTTTCTACTTTCTTTTCCTCTTACTCTCGTGAGATCATTTTATTACACCTCTATTTTATATTTTTTTTGTAACAATGTGACTAATGAAATTATATTAAAAACAGATATCAATAAACAATAACCATATTCATGTTTATGTTACCTTCTTCATTAACGTTAATCTGGGATGTTTTGATATATTCACTTAGGACAGCTTTAATTTGACATTATTTTCGTCACGAATATGTCGTTTACATTATGTACAACACTAAATTTTCTTTATTAGTGTCTTGCAGGTCTTGATGGAGAGAAAAGATTGTCAAGTGACACCAGTCAACACCAGATATTTTCTTTTATTATTCTCAAACTGTTTTAAAAACAGTCTAGACTTCACATAGGAATTCGCAAGACTCAAGATTTCAAGTGAAACATTTCAGAGAATTTGAGTGAAATTTAAATCACAAGCTACGATTACATTCAACACGAAGTTTCTGTTAGTTTCAAACTTTGTCAGTGTGCATAGTGCACGTTAGAGCAGCTTTTCATGTTCATGAAACAACCAAATTGATCGTATGTCTTAAGCTTCACCCTTTATAGCTTCTCCGATGTGGTATATTAAGTTTTACTGACATGTAACACTCCTCTATCCACTTTCTGTTTCCATCCATAAGTTTAGTTAATATACCCATACGTGGCATGTTCCTAGACATGTTCCAAACATTTTCTTACATTTTTCAATTTAAATCTGAATTCACTTACTGCATTAATATTTTTCTTCATTTTCAGTAAACTGAGGATGTTATCATCAAGCTGTTATTGAACCTTATAAAATACAATGTTTAAAGTATAAGACTTCTATAAATACATTACTATGGCATTGTCATCAGCAAATATCATGACACTGTTGAGAATATGGAACATTTATAAAATAATGAACAAAAATATGTCAATATTTCAGAGGACGAATTATTCAAGAACTAAAAATTGTGTTGCTGCTGCCCAGTAAAAGTATCTAAATGCAGTTTAATTCATGGTTATATTATAACTGTCAATAAGGTAAGAGAAGCCCGAAAAACAATTGAGAAAAACAATGATAGAAAGAGGCGTGGTGGTCAGGTTGTGTCATTGATCACCACAGACAGTTGTCACTGATCACCACAGACAGTTGTCACTGATCACCACAGACAGTTGTCACTGATCACCACAGACAGTTGAGTCATTGATCACCACAGACAGTTGTCACTGATCACCACAGACAGTTGTCACTGATCACCACAGACAGTTGTCACTGATCACCACAGACAGTTGAGTCATTGATCACCACAGACAGTTGTCACTGATCACCACAGACAGTTGTCACTGATCACCACAGACAGTTGTCACTGATCACCACAGACAGTTGTCACTGATCACCACAGACAGTTGTCACTGATCACCACAGACAGTTGTCACTGATCACCACAGACAGTTGAGTCATTGATCACCACAGACAGTTGAGTCAGCTGTTCAAGTCTACCTGGGGTACACCTCTATTTTCTAAATGTATTTTATTTGTGCTTATATTATTATTACTGTGATTATTTGTTTCAAAGTACTTAAGTATTCTATAAAACATTTGTGCAGCAACACAAATATTATACAAACCCTATAGAATGATAGAAGATAACTTTATTTACTTGTATCATCGACCCAACATGTCCATTTGTCACGAATATCATATCAACCAGAAGCAAATTGTACCTTGTTCAGCTATCAAAACTTTGGGGCCCAGTTTCTGGACCCTATATATACCTCTGTAATCTGCAAATACCTTTGTAACTTGTCATGATTGTAACCATCTGAGTTCATTACCTTTGTAACTTGCTCAGCTATCAAACTTTGAGGTCCAGTCCCTGGACCCATTATGTACCTCTGTAATCTTTTGACTACCGCCCACAGGATGGGTATGGGGTGCATAATAAAGATATCAAACTAACCAGAAGCGAAAAAATTTCAGTTTCAGGAACTGTGTAAGTATTCATGATTAACTTTTTATTTGTGTATATTATCTGTGCATGAGGTTTTTACCCGTCCATGAATTTGCGTTTGTTCTACTTGTTTATGCGAGTGTGTTATCTTTTTATGTGTGTTAGCTGTCTATATGTGTTTGTTGCGTGTTCATAAGTGTGTGTGTGTTACCTGCTCAAGTGAGTGTTTCATGTCCATGAGTGTGTTGCTTGTTTACGTGTGTGTTAGCAGCTCATAAGTGTGTGTTGTCGTTCTTGCGAGTGTTATCTGTCCATGGGTGTGCGTTGCCTGTTTTTGTGTGTTTATGAGTGTATGTGTTATCTGTTTGTGTTTGTTTCAGATCATGTGTGTCCTGTGTGTTTAAATGTGTCCATTATGTTCATGCACATTTTTTATTTATGTTTGCTATTGATCATTCGTGTTATCGATTCATGTGCGTTCTCATTCATTTGTACTCTTCTCATACGTGCGTTTCCTTCTATGTGTATTCTTGTTTTTATGTGTGTACTTCTCTTCATGTGTATTCTGGTTCATGTAAGTATTTCCGTTCGTCTGTGTACTCATCTATTTAGGGTTGCAGGAGTCGATTCATAGCTCATGGCCCCACCTCTTCATCGATTGCTAATGGGTCCTCTCTCTCCCTTCTCCCTGAGCTTCATCAAACCTCGTCTAATAACTATGTATGGTTCCTGTCGCCACTACGTCACTTTCTAGGCTATTCCACTTCATGTGTGTGTGTGTATGTAATCGCCTAATAGAGTTTACAGGGGTTAATTTATTCCTTCTGGCCTCGTTTCTTACATTTTTTAATTTAAAGCTTTTACAGGTTTGTAGTCTAGAGGGCCTAAGCATACCTACTCTTGAAGCTCTGTATGGTGTTTGCCTCTATCATAGGAAAAACACTGTATATAACATTGAGAATGAAACTTAGAACTGGTACCTGAAAGCTGTTTTGAAGTTAGCTAGCCATGTATATGTCACTGAAGTGAAGGTGACGGTAGTGAAGTTAGATAGTCTTGTATATGTCACTGAAGTGAAGGTGACGGTAGTGAAGTTAGATAGTCTTGTATATGTCACTGAAGTGAAGGTGACGGTAGTGAAGTTAGATAGTCTTGTATATGTCACTGAAGTGAAGGTGACGGTAGTGAAGTTAGATAGTCTTGTATATGTCACTGAAGTGAAGGTCATTCGTCAAATCCTGTGCTTGTGATAACTTCACCACTTGGTCGCAAAATACTGCTGAATACTGCTTTACCATCCATAGTTTGCTCTATTTTGTCATTTTTGACTGTGTCATTTTTACAACTGTTGAGTGACTGTGTGTTAGCTCACATTTTAGTGCAATATTGTGTGAATAACTTAGTATTTATAATTGTTTATTTTTTTTTCAGACTATATATATTCCCGTAAATATTGTTTTACTTGATAAGTAGTTACGTTTTACTCTTCACGACAAAGCGTCATCTTTCTTGACTGTGTATCATATCTAATAACTGTCTTGATGTCTTTATCGTAGAACAAAGTTTCATATTGTACACAGTTTATTCAAGTCTTCTCCGAGTGTGATTTAACAGTTGTAACTTGGGTGCACCAGGTGCCTTTCTGTGACTCTGGTTCCTGTCTGTACATGGCCATTTTCTCCCTTGTTTTTTTCCTGTAGCTCTTGGTGGTATGGTCGTGCCTCTGCATTTGACCTATCCCCCTCTCCACCTGCACCCAGCTGCTCTTCCCCTTCAGTCCTTGACCCTGCTTGGTAGGCTGTGTGTGTGTGTGTGTGCGCGCGCGCGCGTGTGTGTGTATGTGTGTTAGTAAGCCTCCCATTCGTAAGTTAATATTATTTTAATTGTTTTTTAAGAATATATATAAATCATTTATAATTAAAAAGTACCGTAAAAAATCACTGATACCGATACTTTGGGACACTCATTATCGATCATTTATGAAGGTTAAAAAAAAGTGGTTGACGTCTTGTGTAAAAGCAATGTCTTCTCTTGTGTTTTTTCTAAGTCTCTAAAGACTTCAGTAACAAACACTCCTTCTCAAATTCCTTGCTAATGTACATATCGAACCGAATTAAAGAATAAAGAGTAGAACGCCCATTCTGAATCCAAACTGATGTGAGAATATATAATTGTGTGTCTCCAAGAATCTGACTAGGCTTCTATTAACTATACGTTCCATTATTTTTCAAACGAAACTATTGAGAGGTGTGTATGGACTTGCCTGGTTTAAAAAAAAAAAGATCATAGCAGACTTCCACTGTATGGGTTCCATTCGTGATGGAAAATTATGATAATAAATCTAATGCTGGATAGTGTAGCAGTTGAAGGATGAGAGCATCATCAGACCCAGCCACCATAGGATGGCTTGTTGACAGCGCCCATGCAAGCTGGAGAGTCATAAACAGGGTATTTCCGAAAAAAAAATCTAAACTGAAAGAAATCAAGGAAGAGATGTGACCAATGAGCGATGAGCGCAAAGGTTGAATGTTGTAACTATGAATTCATTGGGTACTATCCACGAGGATCCTTACCCTACTATCCAGAAACATATATGCCTGCTAACTGTAACCTCTGTAGAACTTGAAGCTTCCCAAAATATAAAGCGGAGTTACAATGTATAGGATCTCATGTCTTTTTATATTACACGTTGGCTATGTGTTGTTTCTTCTAGATCATGAAGAAACGAGAGATAGTGAAGGACTCATGAGTATATGATGAAAGCAATAAGTAATAAACTAAAACCTAAAATTTGGTAAGGTGGAGCTAATGGGTAAGGCAAAGGTTATGAGAGAGAAATAAAGAGGTTATAGGTAATGATGAAGGAAAGAGATAATAGAAAAAGAGTGAATTTAGAGGCAATGATGATAATGATGGGCAATAAGGGCGGTACGAGGCGATAAAGGAGATGAGAAGCAATGAAGACCACAGGCAATGATAAAAGTGAAAGATAATAAATGAACAATGAGGGAAGGAGAGAGAAAGATGGTGAAAATAATAATCAAGGACTCCTGGAGATACAGTATTGGGAAGCAGAGTAAATACAACTATTGTTATGACAGGTTAAGTAATAAGGAAGAGTTGTAAAAATTCAGAGGAAATAGTTAAGATAATGTGTTGAAAGAGTTTTTGCATATATTGACCATAAATATCACAAGACTGACTGGATGTAAAGGCGTTACAATAATTATAATTGCTGTGATTATCTCAGCCAGAAACTATCTGTCGCAAAGCCTAAAGATCTTCAAGTCATTTCTATAAAACTTGGAGAATGAATCATCTGCAACAATTAGGGCGACAATGATTACACTGCAACATTCAACAGTGCAATACTAATTATTTGGAACCACAAGACAGATGAGAGCAACTTGTCTTGTGACCCTGAGATAATGAGCATCACCTCATGTCACACCAAACAAATGAGGCATATGTCACCCCCATAAATCACCAAACAAAGTTTGCTTGTCAGATTCGTGATGTTTCATGCGACTGAGGAAGAAATGATTTCTGTTCCAATATTTATAAGCCAAGATGTAAGCATTATAAAAAAAATTAAAATACATTAGATTAAAACAAATATATCTGCTGCGTCTGTTTCATTCTAAGTTTTACATTGAACATAAGAGTAGAATGCCCTGGCTCCAACATGTTTTC
Source organism: Cherax destructor (assembly GCA_009830355.1). NCBI lineage: Eukaryota > Metazoa > Arthropoda > Malacostraca > Decapoda > Parastacidae > Cherax > Cherax destructor. Next base: position 11,041 of record WNWK01023961.1, on the reverse strand, counting down.
CATTGAAATTTCATGAAAATAAATTGATATTGATTTTTAGAATGAAGTTTCATCTTCAAGAAATTACGAAGCAACTAGAGCTCTAAGACGGAAAATGAGCTAATGCAAAGAAAAGCCAGAGTAGAGGCCAAGGTAGAGTCATTGCATATTTCAAGTCTAAATGAAGACATTCTTTATTCAGAACACCAAAAAACTGATTAAGGAAACTAAAAAAATATGAAATGGGTTAAAGAAACTTTATTTGTTGGCAGAATACTTAGTAGACTATGATGGCCAAAAAGGGATGAACAAATATATGCAGACGAAATAATTAGAGTCTGTCAAAGATCTGTACCAGAACAGACGATATTTAACTAATGGGTATAATAAATACTGGGGAAAAACAGCACAGACTCAATGAATAGCCAGATTAAATGGTTGCTGGAATATATTTGTAGGCAGTGAAAATAGGTAAAGAGGAAAGTAGACAACATTTGAGGCGTATACAACTGGGAGAGAAACAGAATTAAAAAAAGGAAAGGCGCTTTGAAATGCAAAATACTTATCACCCTTTTCATATATGTGTGATCCATGTGTACCCATATATATTTTACCTCATAAAAATCAACACTGTATTCATTTTATTATAAATGCACATTATTTTAATTATATTATAAACCTCAGTTTACCGTGAAAAATCTCAAAAGCCTGAAGATACACTGTCGCTCCAAGACTTAACCAACCTAATGTTGGATCATTTATATTGCTAACTATTTTATATTCCTAGGTTTCTGGGCCATGCTATAAGAGTTTACCAACTTGTTATTGATTAATTGCCCTAAACTGGATTTGCAGGACATGCTGTTTTCTTTGGAGGTTTCTACCATAGAATCTCAATCTCACTAGTTTGCAGTTTAGCTCTCTATAAGAATCAGTTATGAACAAAAACCAACGAAAGAGCCGAGGTCAACCTTGCTCCCAAATTTAGGTGATTGTCTTCCTCTTCTAAAGAGTATCGTTGGAAATTTTATCAGCATTAGTTCATTTCAGAGTCTCGTTTATATGTTTTCACATGCTGTTTTTTTATTATTCTATCTAATGGTCACTTGCCTGACTGCCTTATTTTCATAGCTAAGTGCCATTTTCAGTTTGCTGTTCACTCTAATTTCCTCCCCTACAAAAAATAGCATTAGAGTCTCTCTTACCTCTCACTTTTTACTCAACAGATCGTTCAGACAAAGTCTGATCCACCACCACCTATAACCCTCAAATAAATCCTCTTCCGACACCCCGCAGACAGTTCCTGGTCATCCATCATGCAGATCCTCAGGCAAATTGTGATCAGCAGTGAAACAGAGCGTCCAGACCAAGTCTGATATATAACCAAACAGACGCCTCAAACTCCTCACCCAAGACACATCCCACACACAAGACCAAATACTATACACACCCCTTACACATGACCTATTACACGACCATACACACCCCACACACATGGCCTAATACACTACCCTATACACCCCACACACAAAACCTAATACACTACCCTACATACCCATCACACATGGCCTAATACACTACCCTATACACCCCACACACAAAACCTAATACACTACCCTACATACCCCTCACACATGGCCTAATACACTACCCTACATATCCACTTACACAAGACTACCCGACACACTCCACACACATAGCCTAATACACTACCCTACACACCTCTCATACAAGACCTAATACACTACCCTACACAACTCACACACAAGCCCTAATACACTACCCTGCACACCCCACACAGAAGACCTAATACACTACCCTACACACCCCTCACACATGGCCTAATACTTAATATAATGCCCTACATACCCCTTACACTTGGCCTAATACACTACCCAACACACCCCACACACAAACCCTAATACACTACCCTACACAAACCTCACACATAGCCTAATACACTACCCTACATACCCCTTACACATGACCTAATGCACTACCCTACACACCCCACACACAACACTTAATACACTACCCTACACCCCATACACAAGACCTAATACACTACCCTACACCCCCATACACAAGACCTAATGCACTACCCTACACCCCCATACACAAGACCTAATACACTACCCTACACACACCCACACATGGCCTAATACACTACTCTACACACCCCATACACAAGACCTAATACACTACCCTACACACCCCTCACACATGGCCTAATACACTACCCTACACACCCCATACACAAGACCTAATACACTACCCTACACACCCCTCACACATGGCCTAATACACTACCCTGCGTACACACCTCACACAATATATTTTTTATTTCTTAATGTAGTACAAATACGGACACATCCAACATCTGTGAATAAATCTATAAAATTTTTACGTTCGCTCTTGCTTAAATGTTCGTACACAAAATGGACCACTAATTATTGCCTCCATGCTTCCAGTGTAGGCCTAAAAACAATTATCTGGTTCTGCCGAAATCTTTCGGCTTATTCGTGAGCGCGAGCTTGAATAAGTGTGTATACTCACCTATTTGTTTCCACCCATTTGTGATTGCAGGGGTCGAGTCACAGATCCTGGCCCCGCCTCTTTGCTGGTCACTACTAGGTCCACTCTCTCTCCCTGCCCCATAAGCTTCACCCTATCTCCTCTTAAAGCTATATGTGGATCCTGCCTCGTCTACATCATTCTCCAGATTGTTTCACTTCCTTAAAAGTCTGTGACTGAAGAAGTACTTTCTAACATCCCTGTGACTCATCTAAGTTTTCAGCATGCAATTAGGACCCCTTATTGCTGGGTCCCATCTCTGAAACATCCTGTCCCTCAGTATTTTAAACATAGTTATCATGTCCTCCTATACTTCCTGTCTTCCAGTGTCGTCAGGTTGATTTCCCTTAATCTGCCTTAGTAGAACATCCCTTAGCTCCGGCCCTTGCAAACTTTTGCACTTTCTCTAATTTCTTGACGTGCTTGATCAGGTGTGGGTTCCATACTAGTGCTGCATACTCCAATATGGGCCTGACGTACACGGTGTACAGTGTCTTGAATGACTCTTTACTCAGGTGCCGAAACGCTATTCTCAAGTTCGCCAGGCGCCCATATGCTGCAGCAGCAGCTATTTAGTTGATGTGCGCCTCAGCTATTTAGTTGATGTACTCGGTATGATACTCACCCCAAAATCCTTTTCCTTGAGTGATATTTGTAGTTTTTGGCCCCCTTGCTTGTACTCTGCGATCTCCATTGACTTTCTCCAATATTCATGACCTTGGACTTGGTGGGGTCAAACTCCAATAGATAGTTGTTTGACCAGGCTTGCACCTTTCCAGATCCCTTTGTAATCCTACCTGATCCTCATACACTTGAATTTCCGCATTAACTTAACATCGTCTGCAAACAGGGACACATCTGAATCAATCCCTTCTATCATATCATTCGCATATACCAGAAACAACACCGGCCCTAGGACTGGCCCTTGTGGAACCTTGCTCGTCAGCTGCGCCCACTCCGACACCTCATCACGTACCATCACTCGTTGTTTCCTTCCTGCCTTTCCAGTTATTTCTGCCTACTCCTCTAGCTTTTACACTACTCTCTTGTGTGGAACTGTCAAAAGCCTTCTTACAGCCCAACAAAAAGCAGTCTTCCCACCCATGTCTCTTCTGCCTTTGTTCCGTGACCTTGTCGTAAAACTCCAGTAGGTTTCTGACACACGATTTTCCCTCGTGTATTAGTTTATTTCTTTCTAGGTGATCCACCACTCTTCTGATGATCTGCTACATAACTCGGTATTACAGGCAGTTTGCCTGTACAAATTGCTGTAGCACGATAACCACTAAAGAACGAGCAAAAAGGCTGAACAAAGGTACTAGTATAACGATGGGCCCTTCTCAGTAAACTCTTAGCAAACTGGTTCACAGGTCAGGAGGCATATGGGTGTGTGACATATACAGAATAAAATGTAACATACTATTAGCATGCCATTCTTTGCTTACTATACATGTCAGACAAACTGGTCTGTAGTTTAATGCTACCTTTCTGTCTCCTTTCTGAAAGATTGGGACTACATTTTTTGTCTTGCACACCTTAGGTAGTTGCCCTCTATCGATAGATGTGGTGAATATTGTTGTTAGGGGAACACATAGTGCCTGTGTTCCCTCTCTCAGGAGCCACGGAGAGATATCCAATCCCATCGCATACGAGATATCTAAGTCACTTAGCAACCTCTTCACCTCTTCCAGAGTTGTATGTAGTGTGTCTGGCACTTGTTAGTGTACTCTTCCATCCCGATTTGCTGGAGTCGTTTGTCTCTGCTGAAAATACTTCCTTAAATCTCGTGCTGAGCTCTTCATATACTTCTTTGTCGCTTCTTGTGATCTACTCTCCCTCCTTCATTCCTCAACCTGATTACCTGATCCTTGAATGTTGTTCTCCTCCTGATGTGACTGTTCAACAGCTTTCTGTCGGATTTTGCTTTCGATTCTGTGTCATTCTCGTATTACCGCTGGTCCTCTCTCTTTATATATGCATATTTGTTTCTGTTTCTTTATCTAATCTCTCTATTTTCCTGGGTCCTTTGTCTTCTATACTTTTTTAGTTTTGGTCTCTCTACACCTTTGGGTGAACCATGGGGTCATTTTGGTCTTCCCATTGATTATGTTGCCATAAGTACGAACCACTCCTCTACCTTCTTGCATTTTGTGGTCACGTATTCCATCATTTCATTTACTGTTTTTCCCACCAGTTCTCTTTCCCACTGTACCTCATGCAGGAAATTCCTCATACCTGTTTAGCCCCTTCTTCTGTAATTTGGCTTCTCCCGTCCTACTCGTGCTGCTTCACTCTCCACTTTCAATTTTACAATGTATTCGAAGCTCAGGACCACTAGCTCTGAGGTGACTTTCATAAATGATGTCCTCAGTGTTTATAGGTGAATATGAGATCCAGCCTTCCTGGCTCATCCTCTCCTCTTTCTCACTGGTAGTGTCCCTAACATGTTCATGCATGATATTTTCCAGTGCTACCTCCATCATCTTAGTCCTCCACGTTTCTGGTCCCCCATGTGGTTCCAGGTTTTCCCAATCGTCTTGTGTTTGAAATCCCCCACTAGGAACTTTTCCATACCCATATGGGCCCTTTTGTCTTAGCTTCCTGTTATTCTGTGGCAAGCTGTACGTGAATGCAGTAATCATCTTGGGACCCCCAGTAAGAAGTCTTCCTTCTGTCCATTCCTACCATTTCCACAAAACTCTACTGATTTTGATATGCAGTGCATTCTTTCTTTCCATCTGTTCCCTTTATCTTTCCTCAGGATCTGATAAGTGGATGGAAAAACTGCATCTTTTATCATCCCCATGAACATTTGTTTCCAGGAGTGCTGTGATGTCAGGGGATGCCTCAATGATTCTTTCATGCCACTCCTCATATTTATTTGTTATTCTGTCTGCATTTTATGACGATTAAAGACATTTTCAAGGATTTTCTGAAACTATTTTTTTAGATAAAATATACCTATGAGTAAGCCTCCTAAAAAAAAAATCATAAAATTTCGCTGACTTCTCCCATAAATTTCAATTGCAGTAGAAATTCTATTTAAAAGTTTGATAATTTTAGCTAAAAAATGAGTTTTGTCAGAAAAGCACTCAAACCGCTCTAAAACGTCGAAATATGCAATAAAATACCATTTTAGCACATTTTTCTAAACTTTTTAATGTTTCATGTATTTTTTGAAAAATAATATAAAATATTGTATATTAATAATGATTTTAATAGATTTTTATTTGGATTTTTTAAAAATATATGTACCTTCTGCATCTTTTCTGAAACTGTGTTCTGAGGGACTTGTGAAGGTCGGGGGAGTGGGAAACCTGGAAAGATACTATGGGAGGCTGCTGTGAAAGTGAAGTTTGTGATAGGGATGGCAGGGACTGTGAGTGCAAAGTGTTGATTGTTTGGGTTAATGTGTTTGGTTGTGGTGGGGTTGTTAGAATTGAGGGTGTTCTGTGGGTGGTTTTGATGGAGGATGTGTTTGCCGGTCCTCGTGAGTCTGGGCTCCCCTTCCCATCTCTATCCTTGACTTACGTTCCTGCCATGCATCTTTATATCCTGTCTCTCAATCTTTGTCATTCTTCTCATGTTCTGTCATGGTCAAGGTACACTCACTGGTAATTTGATGAGCTCCTTAGTCGTAGTTTGTGCTCCAGTATCCTATTTCACACCGTTTCTGACTAGAAAATCAATTTGACTGGAATTGTTTTTACCCTTGAGTATGCTATTCTATGAAAATTTGAAATCTGGGTCATGTCTTCCTCTCCTGTCTTAGAGTTCATTATATTTTCAATCTCTTTTTCCTCCCCTGTCCTCTTTCTCCATATGTCATCCCTTCTGTCTACAGAAGCCCATGAACAAAGATTGACCTCTTTCTTTTGTCCACCCATTGCATTTCCATTTGTATCTCAGAGTCCAAATTAACCATCTCCATTTCTCCTTTCCCTATCATTTCTGGGATCTCTCAATGGCCTGATAGTGCATCCGCAGGGAACCTGTCTCCTTCCCTTCATTCATTTCCCTCTCTGTTTGCTGTTGCTGTATGCAATGACATGTCACTGTCACCTCTAGTCTTTTTCTTTGCCCCCATTGGACTGATAGGGCCTCTGCATAGGTCTTATATCCTACCTATCCTTCGGTCTCCTTGCTAGTTGCTAATGTTCCTGTTCATGATGCCATGTCTATTCTGCTCTTTGGCTCTGTATCCCATTTCAGCATTTTCAGTTCCTCTTCTAGTCTCTGTATCCTAACCTCTGCACCTGCTCCTTGTTGCTCCCACGTCTTGCTCTCTGGAACCATCCTCTCCTCCATTTTCTTATTATACTCATCTAGCCTCATTTCCCATTCTTGCCCTTCAGATCATCAATTCTCCACGCACTAACACCACTGCTAACAAAGTTATAATCCTTCCCTACAGCTAGGTTGCACTGAACGTCTCTAAAGTACTCGCACAACTAACACTAGAATCGTCATCGAAACCAGTACTTCTATAAAAGATTTGACTAGGACGAAATTGAAGAACCTTGAACTAATTAGAACAAGCTCTAGCTCTAGCCCTTTCGTGTTGCAATAAGCTCATCATAAGGAGTTTGCAGTTTTGCAGAAAAGAGGAGGAGGTCCAAGCAAATACGATCATATTTGCTTGGACCACCTCTTTTCTGCAACATTGCAAGCTCCTAATTGATGTGTTTGCAACACGAAAGGTCTACAACTATTATTCAACTCCCCCCGTGGTTGTTTTGCATTTATATATTGACCTAGCTGAATTGGAACTTTATGATATATAATTGCCTCTTTATGATATATCGTTACAGCTCTAGGCAATTCTAGTGATATATTGATTCGAAATTAAGAAATTAAATCTCATAACAAATAGCTTCACATAGTGATCTACAACATTATCTTTGTTTCAGGTTTACATTAAGATTCTAGATTTTTGAAGAAGCATTACAAATCCTTGGCGTCTTGACCATGATGAGATGCACTTCCTGAGTCTGTTAATGGGGAGGAGCTGCTGCTCGAGGATTGTTAGGGAGATGGTGTTCTTGGAGAAGGGAAGATACCTTTCATGGAGGGTACAGTGTTTTAAAAAAAACACTTTTATTTCATACTATGTTCAGATGAGAAGTGATGAAATAGGCTGGTAAACTTCAAGGTTCCAGCAATAGCATTATCCAGCTATCATCTACTGAAATACTTACGTTTTGTTGTGAAAAAATAGTTTTAGTTTATATTACCGCTGATAATTTTAGAATTTATGGAAAATGTCTAGAATATATATTACCCAATATAAAAGAAATCAGAATTGCGTGAGGACTGGGTATACTGTACGTGTATTAGACGGTTATGAGGGAGGGTAGAGAACTGTTATGGCAGGGCAATAACTACACTGGAGGATTACTTTCATTACAAACACGGGCCAGAGAAACCTTATTTGTATTGTACAGGATTAAGAAAGTCATAGCTACTGTTACGACAGTCATAGAATCTCGGAAAAACTAATTTTTATATTTGCTGAGAACATGAAACAGTCATAATAGCAGGCTAAATTTCATTAATTTATGTAATGGTCATGTATATATTAGCCAAAATGGCAACATAAAAAAATTCTTTGATAGAATTCCCCAAAAACATTCATATAAGTTATGCCAACGGCAAAAACATGGTGTATCATCATGCATTCATGAATGATGTATGAAGGGAGACATAACTGGTATTACACTCAGGCAGTGGTATGTCACAGGGCAATTAGTAGTATACAAAATACATATAGAAAGTTACCATGATTCATTAATAAGTAATCTAAACTCTGCTCATGATCATTTTTCTCGTTTTTCGTTATAAACACAGTCAAAAATTAATTATATGACATAAACCCATCATATAGGGTTACGTTTAATTTTGTGCAATTCAGGTGTAATTAATATACAATTTACTGTATTAGCTAAGTAGTGAGGTGAAATACATAAATATTAAAGGTTTGTTTCTTTACTGTATTTTACCAGATTGACTTGAAATATATAGGACAAGTTTCTGGATGACAATACTATGAGAGAAGTGATGGATGAAATATATTGTCGCAGATCTGAAGGTAAGAGCAAGTTTCTCATAAAATAATTGGATCTAAATGACGTGCTGCAGACATTTGTGAAAAGTGAAAGTTAGTAAACAAAGTGTTCTTTTCTGACCGCGTATCTGTGTGTTAAGAAATATATGAAGAGGTGAGTTCATGAAGACGGTGGATCAAAATGTTGTCACAATAATAATGTTACTTATTGCATAAATTGTGTCTTTTTTGTATATTGTTTATTTTATATTGTATATTTATTTAGAGTTCCTGCGAAAAACACGAACACACACACACACTTTCACACATGCACACATGAAACTAGATAATGTGCAAAGGTTTGCAACGAGATTAGTCCCAGAGCTAAGGGGCATGTCCTACAAGGAGAGTTTAAGGAAACTCGACCAGACGACACTGACGACACTCAGATGAGTAGCAGGGAGAAAGTAGACCTAGTGGCGACCAATGAAAAGGCGGGGGCAGGAGCTATGAATCGACCCCTGCAACCACAATTAGGTGAGTACACACACATACAGCCACACAGACAAACACACACACACACACACACACACACACACACACACACACACACACAGCCCCGGTGGCCTAGTGGTAAAGCTCTCGCTTAACGCACGGAGGGCCCGGGTTCTATTCCCGACGGGGCGGAAACATTTCGAAGTGTTTCCTTACACACACACACACTCACACACATACATACAACAGGCCTAGTGTCAAATCGACATGTGCCTAGGACAAAATGGTAACTAACACACACACACTGGCGGGAGTAACAGCATCATATAGTGCTCGTGAATTATTAGTGGTTTTCTGACCTACCAAGGTAATTACAAGGATCATGGAAGCTGTCAGTGTCAGTGAACAACCCATGAAGTGAAATACAAGCTGCCCTAAATCAGAAAAGGGAGGTGAGAACTACGATTTATATAAAACAATGTGAAAGTGGAATCAGTGCTAGGAGAGGCTGAAGGCCTAGTGATGGGTGTAGGTGGTGTTGCCAAGAGCCAATCTCTGCAAATTCAATCAGAATATGTGTGACCCAAGGCACAGGAATAAGAGATAAAGAGTGATGAGTTAGTGAATAATAAAACAATCATAAAGTGAGGGGAAAGAAAACACAAAAACAAAGAGAAAATATCCAGTATTCCCGGGACACTGGTGTTTTCGTGAAACAAGTGTGTTCAATAAGGGTTTAAATTGTTCATGCGATAGCATAGTGCAAACCTAGAGTGGTATTTGAAGCACAATTAATGTGAATATAATATATTTAGAGAAGATGAAACAGAAGGGAAAGCAGGGCATCAGGAGTGCCACCACAACAAGAATTATCGTGCAGCTACAGCTGAGCCGGGGTCCCAGACGACACCTCTGCCAGACTTGATGTACAAATCACCTTTTTGTGGTTGAATATTGTGTGATTAGCGTTTAGCCGTGCATCACTGGTAACTGGGGGTCAAAACCCTACTCTGGAGAGCTGAATTTCATACATAGAGCACTTAACATTTAGTAAGGAAGAGAAGCTGGGTAGGAAAGTGGTGGGCCACCACATGCTAGGACTGACACACACATTAGTGAAGGTGCGCACCGGCAATAAGGTCAGACAAAACTGCAGGTAAACAAACAAACAAACAAACAAACAAACAAACAAATTTTATTTCATTGCAGGTTACATGGGTATTGGAAGTTACAATGTAAATTGAGTGCAAGGAGAGCCACTGACATGCCATGGCATTAGGGGCAGCTTATTCTAGTCCTTAAAAACTAGGTACTTAATATTAGAGAAATTTATTGAGTTTATTCTAGTTAAAAATTATTTTCAAAATTACAATATGATGAAATTTTACTGTTTAAATTATTATATAATGATATTAGATCTTAGATTGTTACAGGTGTTAAGATTCTTGAATGATAATATGGAATTGAGATTATCTTAAGGAAAATAACATTGAGCATTTTTGACATTAACTTATAATATGAGTAGGGGGTAACATAATAGTAACATATTATTAAAAATTGAGATTATCGTATAGGAAAGTAACAATGAGCATTTTTCAAAGTAGTTTGTAGCATGATCATTTAGGTTTGGGTGAGTAGGTGGTTTTGAGTTGAGTCTTAAATTGATTTTCAGACAAGATTATCTTAATATTTACTGGTAATGAATTCCAGATTCTGGGGCCCTTTATGTGCATAGAATTTTTACATAGGTTGATATGAACACGGGTATATCAAAAGTGATCTGTGTCGTGTGTTGTGGTCATGGGTCCTATTAAAGTTGGTGAGGAGAGTTTTGAGCAGAGGGTTTATATTAGAGTGTAAAGTTTTATATATGTAGTAGGCACAAGAGTAAGTATGAATGTTCTTTACGGTGAGTAGTTTGAGACTTTTGAATATTGGTGGAGTATGCTG
>WNWK01023960.1:0-30379 GCA_009830355.1 Cherax destructor | reverse complement strand
TTGAGGTTTGTAGTCTCTGGCCCCCTAGACTGTACTCCGTCTGCGGTCTTCTTTGCCCTTCCCCAATATTCATGACTTTGCACTTGGTTGTTGAACTCCAGGAGCCAATTGCTGGACCAGGCTTGCAGCCTGTCCAGATCCCTTTGTAGTTCTGCCTGGTCCTCTTCCGATTGAATTCTTCATCATCTTCACATCATCTGCAAACACGGACACTTCATAGTCTATTCCTTCCGTCATGTCGTTCACAAACACCAGACACAGCACCGGTCCTAGGACTGCCCCCTGTGGAACCCCACTCGTCACCGGCGCCCACTCTGACACCTCGCCACGGACCATGACTCGCTGCTGTCTTCCTGACAGGTATTCCTGATCCATTGTAGTCCCTTTCCCCTGTTATCCCTGCCTTGTCCTCCAGCTTCTGCACTAATCTCTTGTTTGGGACTGTGTCAAACGCCTTCTTACAGTCCAAGAATATGCAATCTACCCACCCTCTCTCTCTTGTCTTACTGCTGTCACCCTGTCATAGCACTCCAGTAGATTTGTGACACAAGATTTCCCGTCCCCGAAACCGTTTTGGCCGTCGTTGATAAGCTCATTCCTTTCTAGGTGCTCCACCACTCTTCTCCTGATAATCTTCTCCATGACCTTGATACTATACATGTCAGTGACACTGGTCTGTAGTTTAGTGCTACGTTTCTGTCTCTTTTTAAAAATTGGAACTACATTTGCTGTCTTCCATACCTATGGTAGTTGCCCTGTTTCTGATAGACGTGTTGTGTGTGTGTGTGTGTGTGTGTGTGTGTGTGTGTGTGTGTGTGTGTGTGTGTGTGTGTGTGTGTGTGTGTGTGTGTGTGTGTGTGTGTGTGGTGTGTGTGTGGTGTGTGTATGTGTGTGTGTGTATGTGTGTGTGTGTGTGTGTGTGTGTGTGTATCACTAATTATGGTTGCAGGGGTCGAGACTCAGCCCTGGCCCCGCCTCTTCGTGTCTGCTACTGGGTCTCTGCTCTCCCTGCTCCATGAGCTTTATCATACCTTGTCTTAAAACTATGTATGGTTCCTGCCTCCACTATATCTTTCTCAGTCCATTCCACTTCCTGACTACTCTGTGGCTGAAGAAATGTTTCCTGACATCCCATTGACTCATCTGAGTCTTCAGCTTCCAGTTGTGTGTGTGTGTGTGTGTGTGTGTGTGTGTGTGTATGTGTGTGTGTGTGTGTGGTGGTGTGTGTGTGTGTGTGTGTGTGTGTGTGTGTGTGTGTGTGTGTGTGTGTGTGTGTGTGTGTGTGTGTGTGTGTGTGTGTGTGTGATGTGTGTGTGTGTGTATGTGTGTGTGTGTGTGTGTGTGTGTGTGTGTGTGTGTGTGTGTGTGTGTGTGTGTGTGTGTGTGTTGTGTGTGTGTGTGTGTGTGTGTGTGGGGTGTGTGTGTGTGTGTATCACCTAATTATGGTTGCAGGGTCGAGACTCAGCTCCTGACCCCGCCTCTTCGCTGTCTGCTACTGGGTCTCTGCTCTCCCTGCTCCATGAGCTTTATCATACCTTGTCTTAAAACTATGTATGGTTCCTGCCTCCACTATATCTTTCTCAGTCCATTCCACTTCCTGACTACTCTGTGGCTGAAGAAATGTTTCCTGACATCCCATTGACTCATCTGAGCTTCAGCTTCCAGTGGGGGTGTGTGTGTGTGTGTGTGTGTGCGTATGTGTGTGTGTGTGTGTGTGTGTGTGTGTGTGTGTGTGTGGTGTGTGTGTGTGTGTGTGTGTGTGTGTGTGTGTGTGTGTGTGTGTGTGTGTGTGTGTGTGTGTGTGTGGGTGTGTACTCACCTAGTTGTGGTTGCAGGGTCGATTCATAGCTCCTGGCCCCGCCTCTTCACTGGCCGCTACTGGTCACGCTCCTGCTCCATGAGCTTTATCATACCTCTTTAAAGCTATGTATGGAACCTGCCTCCACTACATCGCTTCCAAGCTATTCCACTTCCTGTGTGTGTGTGTGTGTGTGTGTGTGTGTGTGTGTGTGTGTGTGTGTGTGTGTGTGTGTGTGTGTGTGTGTGTGTGTATGTGTGTGTGTGGCTAATGTCTAGAGTCTAGAGGAGGTGAGGATGTGAAAATATGAGAATAAAGAGAAACTTGTTTAAAAATTGTTTTAAAATTATTTCTAGCTAAATTATATCTTCCATAAGATAATTCATAATAGTGTTTTCTTTACCTTACCCAGAAGTGTCTAAAACTAGTAACTTTTCACACCATTACTGTCCGTTACGGACAGTACACATATGTGTGTGTCAGAGGGGGACGTATGTATGTGTGTGTATGTATTTGTGATTACATGAGTACGAGGCAATGAGTGTGTTTTATACGTGTGCGTGTGTGTGTGAGTGTGAGTGTATGTGTGTGTGTGTGTGTGTGTGTGTGTGTGTGTGTGTGTGTGTGTGTGTGTGTGTGTGTGCACGTGCGTAGTTTTGTGGGTGTATGAATGATGGTGAACCCACAAGCTGCGTTTGCGGAAATACACAAATGAGTGTAAAAATAAGTGTGTGTGTAAGTTAAGTAAGTTTACTTAGGTACACGTTAAAACAGTTACACAAATTATCATACATAGTAACGTACGTATATGTAAATTACCCAGGATAACCCAAAAAAGTCAGATAAAGTGACTTATATCCATTGTGCGTGGCGCTTGTAACTGCTCGTCTTGCAAGTACATAAGTCACATAACCAAATAAAAACATGAAGTTCAACACTTATTACAGTTCTCGTGGAGTGGGACAGACACATTAACACACCAGCACTCATCCACACACAATAAAACATTCACAAACACACTTAAGTTGCTTATTAAGTCAAAAAAATTATATTTAATGTAGATGAATCGTATAACATAAATAGAACTCCTAAAATTTCATTGAATGGCCTCACCTTGGTGAGGGAACTGGACGGTAGCTTGGCTGCGTCTAGCTGGTGTACGGTCGTGGCTGTCTTGGTGGGTGTAATTACTGGACGCAGTTTTCTGTGTCACCTCCAGTAATTCCACCCACCTGGACAGTCTCTACCGTAGGCCAGCTAGACAAGACCACGTTCTCATCCAGCAAGATCACTGAGGGTGGCTGAGCTGACTTCGGGATACATAACCTGGGGAAGGCTGAGACTGGAAGATATCCTAAGGAAAGTGAGGAAAGGGAGACATCCGGGGGCCCACGGATGGATTCCTGGACACATTGACCTGGGAAAGGCAAAGATACTCTGGATAAATATGGAAGGGGAGACATCCGGGGGCCCACGGATGGATTCCTGGACACATTGACCTGGGAAAGGCGAGGATACCTTAGGGAAGTGTGGAAAGGGAGAATATCTGAAGGCGGACAGATGGACTCCTGGACACATGGGCCTGGGAAAGACAGGGATACTTGTTGTTGAGGCAGATCTTGGGGAAGTGGGGAAGGGAGAATATCTGAGGGGACACAGATGGACTCCTGGACACATGGAACTGGGGAAAACATAATGGATGGGTGGACCTTAAAGACGAACCACTGGCCTCCACGTGGCAGGGTCTGGTAACTCAGAGATAACTCTGAGGCTGACAGTGCTAGCAAACTTTTGTCTTCATACATGCATTAAGGCTTATGAAACAGGGATACCTTTCTCGGATTATTGAAGCAGAGGAAGCTGAACTTACCAGAAACAAGGATACCTTTCTCGGATTATTGAAGTAGAGGACGCTGAACTTACGAGAAACAGGGATACCTTATCAGATCATTGAAGCAGAGGACGCTGAATACCATTTTTCAGATTTTCATTATTATTGTTATTATTATTATTACAATTTAAATTATTATAATAATAATAATAAAAATTCTGTTCTATTATATTTTTTGCTAATATTATAACAATTATAATAAAACAACTGTAATAAGGACACTAAATTCCTGAACACCAAAACACAGTCTTATAGACTGGACTTTGCGGATCACTTTGGTAACCGTGACAGTACTGGAAATACCACTACTATATAAAACAGTGTATATGACTGAAATAACTGCTGGGTTTGACAAGATGTTTCAGTGGAACAATCTGGAGAGTGAAGTAGTAGAGGCAGAACCTATACATATCTTTAGGAAGAGGTACGATAAGGCTCTTGGAGCCGGAAGGGAGAGTGAACCTAGTAGCGACCATCTAAGAGGCGTAGCCAGGAGTTATGTATCGACCTCTGCAACCACATATAGGTAAGTACACACACAGAGGTACACACACACATATATATACACATATTCAACCACATTTACACACACACACACACACACACACACACACACACACACACAACAAACACATCAAGAGCAGGTCATGGAAGATGCCAGGGTTATTAACAAGTGGAGATTGTAATCACCTAACAATCAATCCTGCTTCAATTTGCAAGGGAGGAAGGAACTACCCATCCCATTACTCAACCACAATTTTGATAATTGGAGTCAATATAGACATAAAACGTAGATTTCTAATTGATGAGATGTAGATATTTTTGTATATTAATATATAGATATTGAGGTAAGTGAGGTGTGAATAAGATACTAAGAGATCATTCACTAGCTACTGTAACCAAAGTGACTCCTGTCCATTAACAAAGTAATTTTAAAACTGCAAAAGCTAATAAGCTTTTCAATGGTGAAAGGAAACTTTTGAAACTGTCGTAGCTACTGAAACATTGTACAGAAATTACAATACAATTATAAAGTATTTTTCCAGTAAATTAAACAGTATGTGTTTTTCTATTGCCTCTTTATTATGAGAGAATTGTGACTGACAGAGTGAGTTCTTTGTTGTAAAATACATGACTTATGTCAACACATCCAAACTTTCGTAATGGACGACTTAATTCTCAGAGAGTTATTGTTTTGGGTTAGGTCAGCTTTTGGTCAACTGACCGAGGCCTTCCTCTGGCTTACCAGTCCACCATTTAAAAAAAATAGTTGCTTTGTTTCTGTCTATTATTTGTATTAGTTTTGTAGAGTAAGAGAAAGGGATTCTGGGAGAAAATGAATTCCATTATGGAAGTGACTGTTGTGAAAGACGTAACAGGATGTTTGGAGCAGCATATGAACTGTAGAGTGACACACACATAACGTACAGTAAGAAGCAAAAATTATACAGTAACATACAAAATAGCACAGCAACGTACAAGAACAGTTCATTAATATGCAAAAATCAGTACAATAATATGCAAAAGCAGATTATTAATACATAAAATAGTACAGTAACACATATGAACAGTAGATTAATACACAAGAAAAGTAGAGCAACATAGATAATACACATGAAGAACAATCAGGTTTTGAAGGTTTACGAGTGACAACAATATTGTACTGTCACAGGCGACGATATATCAGCCTTATTCTAGCACTCACTGCTTCACATAATGTAATAGATATTTCATGTTGATAATACAGTTTTGTGATATAAAAAGATGAGAGTGCCTCGTGTCAGTGCTCTCAGATCTCACAGAATCTGCGACGTCTCGTATATCACAGCTCGTTTATTGCAGCAGATATGTTATAACAATCTATCACAGATAATGAGGGAGGTGTCCAGTGTAGTTAGTGAAAAATAATGGAGACAATATGAGAACTATAACACGTTTGAGGCTGATAGATAGTAAGGATCCAGGAAGGTACTTAGTTAGGTCTGAGACATCACTCTGTGAGACATCACTCTGTGAGACATCCCTCTGTGAGACATCACTCTGTGAGACATCACTCTGTGAAACATCACTCTGTGAGACATCCTCTGTGAGACATCACTCTGTGAGACATCCCTCTGTGAGACATCACTCTGTGAGACATCCCTCTGTGAGACATCACTCTGTGAGACATCACTCTGTGAGACATCACTCTGTGAGACATCCCTCTGTACATCACTCTGTGAGACATCACTCTGTGAGACATCACTAATGTGAGACATCACTCTGTGAGACATCCCTCTGTGAGACATCACTCTGTGAGACATCACTCTGTGAGACATCACTCTGTGAGACATCACTCTGTGAGACATCCCCTGTGAGACATTGGAATCCTCTGTAGACATCCTCTGTACATCACTTGAGATATCACTCTGTGAGACATCACTCTGTGAGACATCACTCTGTGAGACATCCTCTGTGAGACATCACTCTGTGAGACATGTCACTCTGTAGACATCTCTGTAGACATCACTCTGTGAGACATCACTCTGTGAGACATCACTCTGTGAGACATCACTCTGTGAGACATCACTCTGTGAGACATCACTCTGTGAGACATCACTCTGTGAGACATCACTCTGTGAGACATCACTCTGTGAGACATCACTCTGTGAGACATCACTCTGTGAACATCACTCTGTGAGACATCACTCTGTGAGACATCACTCTGTGAGACATCCTCTGTGAGACATCACTCTGTGAGACATCACTCTGTGAGACATCACTCTGTGAACATCACTCTGTGAGACATCACTCTGTGAGACATCACTCTGTGAGACATCACTCTGTGAGACATCAGAACATCCTCTGATGAGACATCACTCTGTGAGACATCCTCTGTGAGACATCACTCTGTGAGACATCACTCTGTGAGACATCACTCTGTGAGACATCACTCTGTGAGACATCCTCTGTGAGACATCACTCTGTGAGAACATCCATTGTACATCACTCTGTGAGATCATCACTCTGTGAGACATCACTCTGGAGACATCACTCTGTGAGACATCACTCTGTGAGATCATCACTCTGTGAGACATCCTCTGTGAGACATCACTCTGTGAGACATCCTCTGTGAGACATCACTCGATTGGAGAATTTTATATCGTAATCATGTAACACATGAGACATGAAACTAACACTTTGAGATTAACAAATATGAACTCACTGGGAATAGCTTAACACCTAATATCTGAACATTTGTGACCGTGAGATCCTCCCCCGTAGAATCTGGACTCCTGTAATTTAACATATGACATCCCTTGGATTAGAGATTGAACTGACATCTGAATTAGAGACATATTGAACATCACTCAACATTTGTACATCCGGGACATCCTGCATCACTTACATCGTGAGAATTCTGTGAGAATCACTGTGGAATCTGTGAGATCCTCGAGCTCTAGAATCTTGAGACATCTGTAAACATGAGAATCTTAACATCACTAGAACATGAGAATCCTCTGTGAACATATGAACACTTGTGAGACTCTTTGAGACATCATCTGTGAGAATCTCTGAGCATACTCTGTGAGACACACTGAGACATCTTTAGACATCCTCTGTGAACTTGGAACATCATGAGACATCCTTGAACATCACTCTGTGAGACATCTCGGAGACATACTTGTGAGACATCCTTGTGAGACATCCTCTGTGAGAACCCTGTGAGACATCCTTGAGACATCACTTGGAGACATCCCTGTGAGACATCCTTGTGAACATCACTGTGAACATCCTTGTGACATCACTCGTGAGACATCCTCTTGAGACATCACTTCAGAACATCACTCTGTGAGACATCACTGTGAGACATCCTTGTGAGACATCCTCTGTGAGACATCCTTGTGAGACATCCTCTGTAACATCCTGTGAGACATCATTTCTCCGGACATCACTCTGTGAGACATCCTCTGTGAGAATCACTTGTGAGACATCACTTGGAACATCCTCTGTGAGACATCACTGTAACATCCTTGTAGACATCACTCTGTGAGACATCCTGTGAGAATCACTCGGAGACATCCTCTTGAGACATCACTCTGTGAGACATCCTCTGTACATCACTTGAGACATCCCTTTGTGAGACATCACTGTGAGACATCACTGTGAGACATCCTTGTGAGACATCCTCTGTGAGACATCCTCTGGAGACATCACTTGTGAGACATCCTTGTGAGACATCACTTGAGACATCACTGTGAGACATCAAGACACCCAGACATCCCTGTGAGACATCACCGAAATCCTCTGTGAGACACCTTGAGACATCCTCTGTGACATCCTCTGTGAGACATCACTCTGTGAGACATCACCGAGACATCACTTTGAGACATCACTTGGAGACATCCTCTGTGAGACATCCTCGTGAGACATCCTTGAGACATCACTTGACACCTGTGAGACATCATGAACATCTCTGTGAGACATCACTTGTGAGACATCACTTGTGAGACATCACTTGAGAATCCTCTGTGAATCACTGTGAGACATCCTCTGTGAGACACTCTGTGAGACATCCTCTTGAGACATCACTGTGAGACATCCTCTGTGAGACATCCTGTGAGAATCACTGAGACATCACTCTGTGGATCACTTGTGAGACACCTCTGTGAGACATCACCTGCATCACTCTGTGAGACATCACTTGTGAGACATCCTCTGTGAGACATCACTTGTAGACATCACTCTGGAGACATCCTTGAGACATCACTTGTGAGACATCACTCTGTGAGACATCACTCTGTGAGACATCCCTTGTGAGACATCACTCTGTGAGACATCACTCTGTGAGACATCACTCTGTGAGACATCACTCTGTGAGACATCACTCTGTGAGACATCACTCTGTGAGACATCACTCTGTGAGACATCACTCTGTGAGACATCACTCTGTGAGACATCACTCTGTGAGACATCCCTCTGTGAGACATCACTCTGTGAGACATCACTCTGTGAGACATCACTCTGTGAGACATCACTCTGTGAGACATCACTCTGTGAGACATCCCTCTGTGAGACATCACTCTGTGAGACATCCCTCTGTGAGACATCACTCTGTGAGACATCACTCTGTGAGACATCACTCTGTGAGACATCACTCTGTGAGACATCACTCTTGGATCCGAGACATCACTCTGTGAGACATCCTCTGTGAGACATCACTCTGTGAGACATCCTCTGTGAGACATCACTCTGTGAGACATCACTCTGTGAGACATCACTCTGTGAGACATCACTCTGTGAGACATCCCTCTGTGAGACATCACTCTGTGAGACATCCCTCTGTGAGACATCACTCTGTGAGACATCACTCTGTGAGACATCACTCTGTGATACATCACTCTGTGAGACATCACTCTGTGAGACATCACTCTGTGAGACATCCCTCTGTGAGACATCACTCTGTGAGACATCCCTCTGTGAGACATCACTTGTGAGACATCACTCTGTGAGACATCACTCTGTGAGACATCACTCTGTGAGACATCCCTCTGTGAGACATCACTCTGTGAGACATCCCTCTGTACATCACTCTGTGAGACATCACTCTGTGAGACATCACTCTGTGAGACATCACTCTGTGAGACATCGCTCTATGAGACCACTCTGTGAGACATCACTCTGTGGGACATCCCTCTGTGAGACATCCCTCTGTGAGACATCACTCTGTGATACATCACTGTGATACATCACTCTGTGAGATATCACTCTGTGAGACATCACTCTGTGAGACATCACTCTGTGAGACATCACTCTGTGAGACATCACTCTGTGAGACATCACTCTGTGAGACATCACTCTGTGAGACATCACTCTGTGAGACATCACTCTGTGCGACATCACTCTCTTCACCATCTTTGGAACATAACCTTGGTTATTATCTTTAAGGGACATAATCAGAGAGTCAAGGTAACTCGTCGTGTCTACTTTGTACCTTCACATGTATTTTACACTTATTCTTTCACCTGTAGTTTATAAAACACCTTCAGGTGTTTTATAAACCTTACTATTTCATGTGCACATTAAACCAGCACCTTAGACCTTCAGCTGTAGTTAATATCAGACAGTTAAAGTTTTGATCCGAGGAACGGAAGGATTGTTCCAACTTCTTGGATTCTGAGACCTTCATTATGAGGATCATTTCCTTAAAATTAATTTATGGAATAATGTTTATATTGCAACACAGATTTGAAAATTATTGGCCTTGTATGAATGTTTACTGTCAACACTCAGTTCCAGGGAGAGTGTCAGCACTCAGTTCCAGGGAGTGTCATCACTCAGTTCCAGGGAATGTCAGCACTCAGTTCCAGGGAGTGTCAGCACTCAGTTCCAGGGAGTGTCACACTCAGTTCCAGGGAGTGTCAGCACTCAGTTCCAGGGAGTGTCAGCACTCAGTTCCAGGGAGTGTCAGCACTCAGTTCCAGGGAGTGTCAGCACTCAGTTCCAGGGAATGTCAGCACTCAGTTCCAGGGAGTGTCAGCACTCAGTTCCAGAGAGAGTGTCAGCACTCAGTTCCAGCTAGAGTGTCAGCACTCAGTTCCAGGGAGAGTGTCAGCACTCCAGTCCAGGGAGAGTGTCAACACTCAGTTCCAGGGAGAGTGTCAGCACTCAGTTCCAGGGAGTGTCAGCACTCAGTTCCAGGGAGTGTCAGCACTCAGTTCCAGAGAGAGTGTCAGCACTCAGTTCCAGCTAGAGTGTCAGCACTCAGTTCCAGGGAGAGTGTCAGCACTCAGTTCCAGGGAGAGTGTCAGCACACCGTTCCAGAGAGAGTGTCAGCACTCAGTTCCAGGAGAGTGTCAGCACTCAGTTCCAGGGAGGTCAGCACTCAGTTCCAGGAGAGGTAGTCGTTCAGGAGGGCAGCACTCAGTTCCAGGGAGAGTGTCAGCACTCTCAAGTCCTCAGGGAGAGTGTCAGTCACTCAGTTCCAGGGAGAGTGTCAGCACTCAGTCAGGAAATGTCAGCACTCAGTTCCAGGGAGAGTGTCAGCACTCAGTTCCAGGGAGAGTGTCAGCACTCAGTTCCAGGGAGAGTGTCAGCACTAAGTTCTATAGATGAGACCACCAGTATTGTTCACATCAGTGTTCAGCACAACAATATTAATATTAAATGGAACACTGGTGTTGTTCTTGGATGTGTTCACTCACCAGAGTGGTGAATATTAATGTTCACTCACCTTAAATGTTGTTCTTATGTGTCTTCAGTCACTATAGTGAATTAAACACGCCATCCAGTGGCTTTATGAATACAAAGGCTAAGGGACTGACTTCCTCATCCTCCACTCTCTACTGTATATATTTCTACAGTCTTCATATTATGAACTGAGAATGCCACTGGACGCTGAAATGTTTACAATTAGAGATACCCAGATGTTGCACAGGTGTCTGATTCATCATCTTCTTGGTATTAAATACCATTGATAAACAACATTAATGTTGTTTATCAATGGAATAAACAACATTAATGTTGTTTATCAATGGGATAAACAACATTAATGTTGTTTATCAATGGGATAAACAACATTAATGTTGTTTATCCCAGAGTTCGTTGATTAAATAATTGTATTGCTAATTTATATTTACTTGAGTGTATTTCATATTTATTTAGAGGTGAACTATAGGTGAATGTGTAAGGAGAATTGCAAGTGAACATGCAAGGCCCAATACAGGTGAAGGTGAACTGCAGGTGAACATGCAAGGCACAATACAGGTGAAGGTGAACTGCAGGTGAACATGCAAGGCACAATACAGGTGAAGGTGCACAGGTGGCGTCCTGGACATTAAAGAACTCTGAGAGTAAAATCATGTGTTCTAACTTTTCAATGACTTGTATTAAATATTTTGTGATAATGTGTTCTTCACTCACATACACTCTCACATATTGTGTGATAATGTTCTTCACTCACATACACGCTCACATATTGTGTGATAATGTTCTTCACTCACATACATTCTCACATATTGTGTGATAATGTTCTTCACTCACATACACTCTCACATATTGTGTGATAATGTTCTTCACTCACATACACTCTCACATATTGTGTGATAATGTTCTTCATTCACATACACTCTCACATATTGTGTGATAATGTTCTTCACTCACATACACTTTCACATATTGTGTGATAATGTTCTTCACTCACATACACTCTCACATATTGTGTGATAATGTTCTTCACTCACATACACTCTCACATATTGTGTGATAATGTTCTTCACTCACATACACTCACGGATAGCAAAATAATATCAAATCATACAATTAAATGAGGAAAATGAACTGTTACATTTGAGTGGGATGTTGAGAGCTGTGAACCCCAAACACAGCATTTGAGGGGGACGTTGAGAGCTGTAAACCCCAAACACAGCATTTGAGGGGGATGTTGAGAGCTGTGAACCCCAAACACAGCATTTCTTCAGAGAGAACTTAACTCTTCAAATGTAGCCTCCCCATGGAGCATTACCCATATATGATATTACAACAAGTGTTTTAATATCAGTATATACAGACAGATGTAATTACAGAGAGGGACACACAGAAATCTGTGCTCTGTAAATACATCCACCGGTAGTCTGGTACGTAGTCAGCCAGAGAGGACGCAGAAACTGTGCCAGTTACACCACCATGGAGGCCAGTTACCACCATGGAGAGGCCAGTTACACCACCATGGAGAGGCCAGTTACACCACCATGGAGAGGCCAGTTACACCACCATGGAGAGGCCAGTTACACCACCATGGAGAGGCCAGTTACACCACCATGGAGAGGCCAGTTACACCACCATGGAGAGGCCAGTTACACCACCATGGAGAGGCCAGTTACACCACCATGGAGAGGCCAGTTACACCACCATGGAGAGGCCAGTTACACCACCATGGAGAGGCCAGTTACACCACCATGGAGAGGCCAGTTACACCACCATGGAGAGGCCAGTTACACCACCATGGAGAGGCCAGTTACACCACCATGGAGAGGCCAGTTACACACCATGGAGAGGCCAGTTACACCACCATGGAGAGGCCAGTTACACTACCATGGAGAGGCCAGTTACACCACCATGGAGAGGCCAGTTACACCACCATGGAGAGGCCAGTTACACCACCATGGAGAGGCCAGTTACACCACCATGGAGAGGCCAGTTACACCACCATGGAGAGGCCAGTTACACCACCATGGAGAGGCCAGTTACACCACCATGGAGAGGCCAGTTACACCACCATGGAGAGGCCAGATACACCACCATGGAGAGGCCAGTTACACCACCATGGAGAGGCCAGTTACACCACCATGGAGAGGCCAGTTACACCACCATGGAGAGGCCAGTTACACCACCATGGAGAGGCCAGTTACACCACCATGGAGAGGCCAGTTACACACCCTGGAGAGGCCAGTTACACCACCATGGAGAGGCCAGTTACACCACCATGGAGAGGCCAGTTACACCACCATGGAGAGGCCAGTTACACCACCATGGAGAGGCCAGTTACACCACCATGGAGAGGCTAGTTACACTACCATGGAGAGGCCAGTTACACACCATGGAGAGGCCAGTTACACCACCATGGAGAGGCCAGTTACACCACCATGGAGAGGCCAGTTACACCACCATGGAGAGGCCAGTTACACCACCATGGAGAGGCCAGTTACACCACCATGGAGAGGCCAGTTACACCACCATGGAGAGGCCAGTTACACCACCATGGAGAGGCCAGTTACACCACCATGGAGAGGCCAGTTACACCACCATGGAGAGGCCAGTTACACCACCATGGAGAGGCCAGTTACACCACCATGGAGAGGCCAATTGTTTTACATTTTATTCTTCTATTTATATGTCATAGTTTGTAATCTATTAAAATTAATTTTATGCATGGTTCTGGTTATAACATCGTCGTCTTTGTTTGTTCTGTGTTAACATGTATATCAGTGTGGTGTATGTATTTATGGTATTACTATGTATAACAGTGTGAGCTGAGTCTCTAGAGTTATTATGCATAGCTTTATTATAGTGGGCGAAATGTTCTTATAATAAAGTTATTTCACGATGTATAAGAATATCAATGATACAAATAATGAATATTTGTACCTTATTTGTCTTCTTAAGAGATAAGTAAATAATGAATCTGAATGTCACAGGAATTCAGTAAGAAACAACAATTACATGGTGTGAACACTGAGTGTGTGAGTGAAGAACACATTATAACATTGTTAATGCTGAGTGTGTGAGTGAAGAACACATTATAACATTGTTAATGCTGAGTGTGTGAGTGAAGAACACATTATAACATTGTTAATGCTCAGTGTGTGAGTGAAGAACACATTATAACATTGTTAATGCTGAGTGTGTGAGTGAAGAACACATTATAACATTGGTAATGCTGAGTGTGTGAGTGAAGAACACATTATAACATTGTTAATGTTGAGTGTGTGTTAGTGAAGAACACATTATAACATTGTTAATGCTGAGTGTGTGAGTGAAGAACACATTATAACAGTGTTAATGTTGAGTGTGTGAGTGAAGAACACATTATAACATTGTTAATGTTGAGTGTGTGAGTGAAGAACACATTATAACATTGTTAATGCTGAGTGTGTGTGAGTGAAGAACACATTATAACATTGTTAATGCTGAGTGTGTGTTAGTGAAGAACATATTATAACATTGTTAATGCTGAGTGTGTGTGAGTGAAGAACACATTATAACATTGTTAATGCTGAGTGTGTGAGTGAAGAACACATTATAACATTGTTAATGCTGAGTGTGTGTGTGAGTGAAGAACACATTATAACATTGTTAATGCTGAGTGTGTGTTAGTGAATAACATATTATAACTTTGTTAATGCTGAGTGTGTGTGAGTGAAGAACACATTATAACATTGTTAATGCTGAGTGTGTGAGTGAAGAACACATTATACCATTGTTAATGCTGAGTGTGTGAGTGAAGAACACATTATAACAGTGTTAATGCTGAGTGTGTGAGTGAAGAACACATTATAACATTGTTAATGTTGAGTGTGTGTTAGTGAAGAACACATTATAACATTGTTAATGCTGAGTGTGTGAGTGAAGAACACATTATAACAGTGTTAATGTTGAGTGTGTGAGTGAAGAACACATTATAACATTGTTAATGCTGAGTGTGTGTGAGTGAAGAACACATTATAACATTGTTAATGCTGAGTGTGTGTTAGTGAAGAACATATAACATTGTTAATGCTGAGTGTGTGTGAGTGAAGAACACATTATAACATTGTTAATGCTGAGTGTGTGAGGGAAGAACACATTATAACATTGTTAATGCTGAGTGTGTGAGTGAAGAACACATTATAACATTGTTAATGCTGAGTGTGTGAGTGAAGAACACATTATAACATTGTTAATGCTGAGTGTGTGAGTGAAGAACACATTATAACATTGTTAATGCTGAGTGTGTGTGAGTGAAGAACACATTATAACATTGTTAATGCTGAGTGTGTGAGTGAAGAACACATTATAACATTGTTAATGCTGAGTGTGAGTGAAGAACACATTATAACATTGTTAATGCTGAGTGTGTGAGTGAAGAACACATTATAACATTGTTAATGCTGAGTGTGTGAGTGAAGAACACATTATAACATTGTTAATGCTGAGTGTGTGAGTGAAGAACACATTATAACATTGTTAATGCTGAGTGTGTGAGTGAAGAACACATTATAACATTGTTAATGCTGAGTGTGTGAGTGAAAAACACATTATAACATTGGTAATGCTGAGTGTGTGAGTGAAGAACACATTATAACATTGTTAATGCTGAGTGTGTGATTGCAGAACACATTATAACATTGTTAATGCTGAGTGTGTGTGAGTGAAGAACACATTATAACATTGTTAATGCTGAGTGTGTGAGTGAAGAACACATTATAACATTGTTAATGCTGGGTGTGAGTGAAGAACACCTTAAAACATTGTTAATGCTGAGTGTGTGTGAGTGAAGAACACATTATAACATTGTTAATGCTGAGTGTGTGTGAGTGAAGATCACATTATAACATTGTTAATGCTGAGTGTGTGAGTGAAGAACACATTATAACATTGTTAATGCTGAGTGTGTGAGTGAAGAACACATTATAACATTGTTAATGCTGAGTGTGAGTGAAGAACACATTATAATATTGTTAATGCTGAGTGTGAGTGAAGAACACATTATAACATTGTTAATGCTGAGTGTGTGAGTGAAGAACACATTATAACAGTGTTAATGAGTGTTGAATGTGAGTTAAGAACACATTATAACAGTGTTAATGAGTGTTGAGTGTGAGTGTTGTGAGGGCAACACCATGCAGCACTGCCAATATAAGATATTACAACACAAGTGTTATAATATCAATATATACAGGTAGATATAATAACAGGAGAGGACACAAAGAAATGTGTGTGTCCTCCCATGTTATTACATGTGATCATTGTATCCCTGTAAACCTGGTCCAGCCAGAAGAGGGGAACCTCTCAGCCAGCCAGAAGAGGGGACCTCCCAGCCAGCCAGAAGAGGGGAACCTCCCAGCCAGCCAGAAGAGGGGACCTCCCAGCAAGCCAGAAGAGGGGACCTCCCAACCAGCCAGAAGAAGGGAACCTCCCAGCCAGCCAGAAGAGAGGAACCTCCCAGCCAGCCAGAAGTGGGGAACCTCCCAGCCAGCCAGAAGAGGGGAACCTCCCAGCCAGCCAGAAGAGGGGACCTCCCAGCCAGCCAGAAGAGGGGACCTCCCAGCCAGCCAGAAGAGGGGACCTCCCAGCCAGCCAGAAGAAGGGAACCTCCCAGCCAGCCAGAAGTGGGGAACCTCCCAGCCAGCCAGAAGTGGGGAACCTCCCAGCCAGCCAGAAGAAGGGAACCTCCCAGCCAGCCAGAAGAGGGGAACCTCCCAGCCAGCCAGAAGAGAGGAATCTTCCAGCCAGCCAGAAGAGAGGAACCTCCCAGCCAGCCAGAAGAGAGGAACCTTCCAGCCAGCCAGAAGAGAGGAACCTCCCAGCCAGCCAGAAGAGAGGAACCTCCCAGCCAGCCAGAAGAGAGGAACCTCCCAGCCAGCCAGAAGAGAGGAACCTCCCAGCCAGCCAGAAGAGAGGAACCTCCCAGCCAGCCAGAAGAGAGGAACATCCCAGCCAGCCAGAAGAGAGGAACCTCCCAGCCAGCCAGAAGAGAGGAACCTCCCAGCCAGCCACAACATGTTTCTCATCTGATTCTTTTATTTATGTGTTATATTTGTTTAATTTCTTTTTGGCGTTGCTATGCATAACACGGTGATCATTGTGTCTCTGGTGTTACTATGTATGACAGCTTGATCACTGTATCTCTGGTGTTACTATGCATAATATTGTGATCATTGTATCTGGTGTTACTATGTATAACAGCTTGATCACTCTATCTCTGGTGTTACAATGTACAACAATATGATCATTGTAGCTCTGGTATTACTGTGTATAACATCGTAATATTTGTATCTCTGGCGTTACTATGAATAACAGTGTGATCCTCTTAATTCTGCTGTTACTATGTATAAAAGTGTGATATTTGTTACTATGTATAAGAATGTGATCTTCACGTATATTTTCTTACTATGTATAACAGAGATCACAACATCCCTGTGTAGTCATTGCATCTCCGGCTCTTGTGTTAAGAAGGTCACATGTGTGCTGGTGTGTGCTGGTGTGTCAGCTCCAAACAATTAGTGATTTTCTGTCTGACCTTCGAGCGAAAAAAACTGCTGAAAAAATGCGTGAGCCCGTTAAGTGCATGTCAACATTCCTTAAAATACTTCAAGAAAATATCAGTGACCTTTGAGAAGAACAAAAGAACATAGTGTTTAGTGTAGTGCAGCTCCAAGTTAAAGCAGTAACTGTACAGTCGGTGCTGGGGAAACTTCCCATGGCACCTTATAAAAGGATTGTTGGTGATGAAAGATTGAATATAAAACATAGGGAGAAGGTCAGTAAGATCAATGGTTACAGCGCAAAATTCCAAACACTGAAATTAAACTAATGAAGTATTGAAAAATATGAGAAAATATAGGTGAGTGCACACACACACACACACACACACACACACACACACACACACACACACACACACACACACACACACACACACACACACACACACACACACACACACACACACACACACACAAACACACACACACGCACAGTACACTGTACAAGCAGTACACTGCCAAGTCCCGCACCCCCACAGACCCCCCAAAACACAGTGTTGGAGAGGAAACTGAAAGGTATGGTACACCAACGCTGATGGAATAACAAATAAGTAGGAGGTGTGGCACGAAAGAGTCAAAGAGGCATCACCAGACATCATAGCTCTCACAGAAACCAAGCTTACAGGTATGATGACAGATGCCATCTTTCCAATGGGATATCAGGTTCTGAGGAAAGACAGAGGGAACAGAAGGGGTGGAGGAGTGGCACTGCTGATCAAAAACCGATGGGATTTTGATGAGCTGGAGAGAGGAGACAGAGGAGAAGCAAGAGATTACATAGTAGGAACGCTCCAGTCTGGAGGTCCCAAGGTGGTAATTGCAGTGATGTATAACCCACCACAGAACAGAAGGAGGCCAAGGCAAGAGTATGATGAGAGTAATAGAACGATGGTTGAACACTGGCTGAAGTGGCCAGAAGGGCTCATGCGTGCAGGGCGAAGCTACTAATCATAAGTGACTTCAACCACAAGGAAATCGATTGGGAGAATTTGGAAACACATGGGGGCCCAGAAACGTGGAGGGCTAAGATGATGGAGGTGGTACTGGAAAACCTCATGTACCAACACGTAAGGGACACTACCAGAGAGAGAGGAGAGGATGAACCAGCGAGACCGGACCTAATATTCACCTTGAGTAGTGCAGATATTGAGGACATCACATATGATAGGCCCCTTGAGGCCTGTGATCATTTGGTCTTAAGCTTCGAATACACAGTAGAGTTACAAGTGGAGGGGGAAGCAGGAAGGGCTGGACGAATCAATCCAAACTACAAGAAAGGGGACTATGTGGGCATGAAGAACTTCCTGAACGGGGTTTAGTGGGACAAATGGCTGGCGGGGAAGTCAGTAAACGAGATGATGTAATATGTGACAACAATATGCAAAGAAGCTGAGGAGAGGTTTGTACCCAAGGGTAACAGGAATAATGACAAAGCCAGGATGAGCCCGTGGTTCACCCAAAAGGTGCAGGAAGGCCAAAAGCAAGTGTGCTAGGGAATGGAAGAAGTATAGAAGGCAAAGGACCCAGGAGAATAAGGAGAGCAGTCGTAGAGCCAGAAATGAATATGCACAGGTAAGAAGGGAGGCCCAACGACAATATGAAAATGACATAGCAGCGAAAGCCAAATCCGACCCAAAGCTGTTGTATAGCCACATCAAGAACACAACAGTCAAGGACCAGGTGATCAGGCTTAGGAAGGAAGGAGGAGAGATCACAAGAAACGACCGTGAAGTTTGTGAGGAACTCAACATGAAATTCAAAGAAGTGTTCACAGAGGAGACAGAAGGGACTCTAGAAAGACGGAGAGGTGGGGTACACCACCAAGTGCTGGACACGATACATGCAACCGAGGAAAAAGTGAACAGGCTGCTGAGTGAGCTAGATACCTCAAAGGCGATGGGGCCGGACAACATCTCTCCATGGGTCCTGAGAGAGGGAGCAGAGGCGCTTTGTGTACCCCAAGCAACAATATTCAACACATTCATCGAAACAAGGAGATTGCCTGAGGTATGGAAGACAGCAAATGTAGTCCCAATTTTTAAAAAAAAGGAGACAGACATGAAGCACTAAACTACAGACCAGTGTCACTGACATGTATACTATGCAAGGTCATGGAGAAGATTATCAGAAGGAGAGTGGTGGAACACCTAGAAAGGA
Organism: Cherax destructor; assembly: GCA_009830355.1. NCBI lineage: Eukaryota > Metazoa > Arthropoda > Malacostraca > Decapoda > Parastacidae > Cherax > Cherax destructor. Next base: position 10,749 of record WNWK01023960.1, on the reverse strand, counting down.
ATGAGCTTATTAACGACGGTCAACACTGTTTCAGGGACGATAAATCCTGTGTCACAAACCTACTGGAGTTCTATGACAAGGTGACAGCAGTAAGACAAGAGAGAGAGGGGTGGGTAAATTGCATTTTCTTGGACTGTAAGGAGGCGTTTGACACAGTCCCACACAAGAGAGTAGTGAAAAAGCTGGAGGACAACACAGGGATAACAGGAAGGGTACTCCAGTGGATCAGGGAATACCTGTCAGGAGGACAGCAGCGAGTCATAGTACATGGCGAGGTGTCAGAGTGGGCGTCTGTGACTAATGTGGTTCCACATTAGTTTCTGGTATTTGTGAACGACATGACGGAAGGAATAGACTGCGAAGTGTCAATGTTTGCGGATGATGTGAAGTTGATGAGAAGAATTCAATCGGAAGAGGACCAGGCAGAACTACAAAGGGATCTGGACAGGCTGCAAGCCTGGTACAGCAATTGGCTCCTGGAGTTCAACCCCACCAAGTGCAAAGTCATGAAGATTGGGGAAGGGCAAAGAAGACCCCAGACGAAGTACAGTCTAGGGGGACAGAGGCTACAAACCTCACTCAAGGAAAAAGATCTTGGGATGAGTATAACACTAGGCACATCTCCTGAGGCGCACATCAACCAAATAACAACTGCAGCATACAGACGTCTAGCAAACCTAAGAACAGCATTCCGATATCCTAATAAGGAATCGTTCAGGACCCTTTACATTGTGTACGTTAGGCCCATATTGGAGTATGCAGCACCAGTTTGGAACCCACACCTAGCCAAGCATGTAAAGAAACTAGAGAAAGTGCAAAGGTTTGCAACAAGACTAGTCTCGGAGCTAAGGGGTATGTCCTATGAGGAGAGGTTAAGGGAAATCGACCTGGCGAGACTGAAGGACAGGAGAAATAGGGGGGACATGATAACGACATATAAATACTGAGAGGAATTGACAAGGTTGACAGAGACAGAATGTTCCAGAGATGGGACACAGCAACAAGGGGACACAGTTGGAAGTTGAAGACTCAGATGAATCAGAGGGATGTTAGGAAGTATTTCTTCAGTCACAGAGTGGTCTGGAAGTGGAATAGTTTGGGAAGTGATGTAGTGGAGGCAGAATCCATTCATAGCTTTAAGAAGAGGTATGATAAAGCTCATGGCGCAGGGAGAGTGACCCAGTAGCGACCAGTGAAGAGGCAGGGCCAAGAGCTATGACTCGACCCCTGCAACCACAACTAGGTGAATACAACTAGGTGAGTACACACACACACACACACACACATATTCACACACAAACACACACACAATTGGAAGTTGAAGACTCAGATGAGTCACAGAGATGTTAGAAAGTATTTCTTCAGTCATAGAGTTGTCAGGAAGTGGAATAATCTGGACAGTGATGTTGTGAGAGTGACCTAGTAGCGACCAGTGAAGAGGCGCGGCCAGGAGCTGTGGTTCGACCCCTGAAACCACAGTAGGTGAGTACAAGCAGGCACGTAAACTTCAACACATATAATACTCTCGTTCAAGTAAATACAAATTCCCATGCACACGTAGAGTGTTTAATATTCTGAGTCTTATATCACTCACACTTGTGAGCACACTCTCACGCACATATCTGCGCTGTCTCACACTTGTGCGCACATTCTCACGCACATATCTGCGCTGTCTCACACTTGTGCGCACATTCTCACGCACATATCTGCGCTGTCTCTCACACATAAAAATTCAATTATTTTACACAGGCAATGAAAGGGAAACATGCTCAGTGTTTCACATGGATCAATCCCAACACGTTTCCTTACAGCTGTTTCTCCTGTTCACCTAGCAGTAAGTATCACTAGCAGTAAGTATCACTAGCAGTAAGTATCACTAGCAGTAAGTATCACTAGCAGTATCACTAGCAGTAAGTATCACTAGCAGTAAGTATCACTAGCAGTAAGTATCACTAGCAGTAAGTATCACTAGCAGTAAGTATCACTAGCAGTAAGTATCACTAGCAGTATCACTAGCAGTAAGTATCACTAGCAGTAAGTATCACTAGCAGAAAGTATCACTAGCAGTAAGTATCACTAGTAGTATCACTAGCAGTAAGTATCACTAGCAGTAAGTATCACTAGTAGTATCACTAGCAGTAAGTATCACTAGCAGTAAGTTATCACTTGTTCACATGGATGGATCCCGTCACTGCTGAAACATTAGTCGGCTGTTTATGTTTTGCATAAAGAGTTGCTTTCTATACAGTATGTCAATAATGTCAGCTGGGTCTGTAATAGTTGTATCATGTACTTGTAGAAATAAGAAAGTATAATTTTTTTTTTTTTTTGTATTAACACATCGGCCGCTTCCCACCAAGGTAGGGTAGCCCTAAAAGGAAAACTTTCATCATCATTCACTCCATAACTGTCTTGCCAGAAGCACGCTCATACTTCAGTATAAAACATTAAAACCCCTCTTTCAGAGTGCAGACACTGTACTTCTCATCTCCAAGTCCGGCCTACCGGTTTCCCTGACTCCATTCATAAATGTTATCTTGTTCACACTCCAACAGCACGTCAAATCCTAAAAACCATTTGACTCCATTCGCTCTTATCTAGCATGCTCACGCATGCTTGTTGGAAGTCCAAGCCCCTCGAAAACACAAAATCTCCTTTGCCTCCCCCTCCAATAGGCCGACTCCTACCCCAACTTCCCTCCACTACAGATTTATACGCTCTCGAAGTCATTATATTTTATTCCATCCTCTCTACATGTCCGAACCACCTCAACAACCCCTCCCCAGCCCTCTGCATAATAGGTTTGGTAATGCTACACCTCCTCCTAATCTCCAAACTACAGATTCTCTGCATTATATTCACACCAAACATTGTCCTCAGACATGACATCTCTACTGCCTCCAGCCTTCTCCTTGTTGTGTGTTGTGGGGGTTCTTGTGAAGATTAAGGTAATTGAGCAGATTTGAGAACAAGTAGAAACCGGTGTTTGAGTGAGTGCCACCGCAGGCGTCCATAACCGTCTCCAACCGCCTCTCCCGGTCAGCCATCCAAGACTCTTCTGAAGCAGTGTCTCCAGTCTTCTGGCATCTAATTGCAAGTAAACCTTCGAAGAGTTGATCTGGGTTTTGCAATTAAGCCACCAAGTGCGCCAGTTTGTGGGAAAGAGCCTAAGCCAGCCTACAGTCATCCAGTGTCTCCTGCCATCCATCCAGTTCTTCACTCTTGTGTGCAGGTAACAGCATTCAGGTCCACCAGTCCAGGGGCTTAAGCCAGCTTCCGGAAAGCCAGACATACAAGTAAACCAGTCGTTTCTTCATTAAAGCCAGTTCCTTGAAGTATTGTCTCCAATCGCTCTGGGCTACAAGTTGGACGCTTGTCAGAGTGATATTCACCATTACTGTGGCTTATTGTACGAAAAGCCACCTGAGTTAGTGAGTGGGTTTCAATGCCGTGAGGCAGAACGCCCTGACGTCATACCGCGTCCCCCCAGTGACCAATCACGAGAGAGGGAACTCTCGCTAGTACTGTGCACCATCACCACCAAAACAAACCACCTGCTAACACCACCACTCACAGCCAATATGTGGTATTTTCTAACCTACCTTGGGTACCAGCAGCATTGTTTCCGGCTCACATAGCAAGTCACGAGTGTCTTCCTTCATCCCAGAGCGCCAACGTAAAAGCTTGCTGTGTGAGTTCCCCGTGGTAAGCGCATTCGTCAAAGTGAGGATGTTGTGTCGTCGCCGCTTCTACAATATTACCACCACCTTCTCCACCTCACCTCTCTGTCGCTACTAGACTCCAATCAACAGTAGAGAGACTATTTTGTTATAGACATTTGTGTGTGTGTGTGAGACATTTAAGCAGTGAATTTTCTTAGTGACATTTAAAGACTTGTGTTTTCAGTGTTCTTGCAAATTCATTAACATTATCTCTTACAGCTTTTTCATGTGTTCCGTGTCTCATTGTATATCTATGTTCTTTTGTGTTAATTCGTACACATGCAGTAAGTACTTTTGTGTACTAATTTTATTGTCCTTGTGTGCAGTATAATATTTTTTTCCAGTTTCTCAGTGCATATTTTATTTTATTGTGTGCTATTCAGTGTGTTCTATTAATTTTTATATCCAGTGTCTCACCTGTTTTACCTATCCACATAATTGATATATCTGTGTCAAGAGATATTTAATTTGCCATACCTGCCAACATATTTATCATTTGATTATCTCTGTGCATAATCCCTTTGATGTTTCTGTGTTCTGCAATCAGTAAGTGTTACCTTCTGAGTTTTGTATATTGTGAAATTTTTTGTTCCTGTTTCCAATAATTCCTTGAACAAATTCACTCTTATTATTCATATTTAAAGTAAAGTAATATTCATTATACTCATTTTCATTAGTTTTCTTTAATTGAACTAAGAGTTAAAGTGTTCATTTTCCTTGTGCCCAGTGCAATATCACTTTTTAATTGATGCAGTAAATTGTTTGAACAAAACCAAACATTGATTACACTTTAAAATTATTTTCCAGTTGAGCACACAATTTTTGAATTACAGTATTGTGTACTTTATTCCATTTTACTCAGTGTTATCCTTACAAGTGCAAATATTTCAATGAAATCTTTCAGCATTCTAGTTAATTCATTCTGCCAGCAATGCATATTAAATTCTAGTATCATTTTCTTTAGAAAATTTGTTTTTCCAGTATTTTTCCAGTTGCATACAATTTATTGATTGTATTTCCACTTTCCATTGATTTATTATTTCTCATCTAGTAATTTTGTTTGAATTCCAAAGTAGAGAGCTTACTTTTACAATTAATCCATACAGTAGTCATATTGCCTTTCATTGCAATTTTTTCATGTAATTCCTCCATTTTCTACAGTAAAATTCAGTGAGTGAGTTGTCACCTCTTATGCAGTGTACATTAGATGTGTTAATCCTTTTTGCACCTAATTCAATGATTTTTTTAATTTCCATTTTAACTAATTGTGTACTGTGAATATTTTTCCAATCTCATTTTTACCTGAATTAGTTTTTGTGCAATTTTCATTGCAAGTATGTCTCACTCACCTCAAAGTAGTGTAGCTAATGACGGCATTCAGTCCCCTAATGTTCCAAAAGCCCCTACTGAAATTCATGATAGTCATTTACCGACTGCTAGACCAACTCAGCCAAAGAGTCATCATAGTTTCCTTCGTGATCCTGATGCCTTGCCTCTGTTCAATGGCCATGCAAAACACCTCGATGCATGGTTTGCCGCCGTACGTTCATGGGTGTCTGCTCTCTCAAAAGGTCCTCCTTCTGAGTAATCCCTTATCCGCCTTGCGACTGAAGCGCTACACCGGTCCCCTGCTGCAAGCCACGTTGTTGACCTCCTTGCAATGCAGGATTCCAAAGACCTTACTACGTGGTCAGAGTATGAAGAAACGATTCGTTCTCTGTTAGTGCCAGAATCACCAACTGACTCTTATAAAGTTATCTGTGAATTAGTGAATGTGACAATAATGCCTGGCGAGCTCTTGAGTTTCTTTGCATCTCGATTGGATACTCTTTTCATGTCCTTTGTCACTGCCGTTAAGTCCTCAACCTTTGCACCTGAACCAGCTAAAGGGTATGCACATATATTTGCTAAAATAGCTGCCTTTGGAGTAGTCAAAGAAATGTTGCCACGTTCTGCTTTATGTGCTTATGATGCGAATCCTCCGACTGCGGAGATGAAGCTACTTAAAGTTTTTAGTCATGCTCGTTCAGTGTGTGCCCAAGGCACTTTTCCTTGTGTTCAGGCTAACTATGTAACTCTACCTCACGCAGCACAGCCCCTCGTTTGTGCTACAGCACCCGAGCAGAATAAACCGGCACCGAAATCAGTCAAAGCTAGTGCCCCAAGCCAGTATAAATCTCGTAGTGTCTATAGTATGTTTAGTTCTCATAGCCAGAGAATTTGTTATAACTGCGGTTCCCGTGGACATATCCCAGTTAATTGTCCTGACAGTACCACTAAGAAGCGCCGTACAGACGACTACAAAAAAGACTTGCTATACTGTGAGTATCATAGAATTCATGGCTATGAGACATCTGCGTGCAATGCTCTATATAACCTCAGGGCACGATCTTTCCGCGGTCGTTTAAGCCACAGATCCAGGAGAGGAACCAGATGTCGTGGTTCCACAGCCAATAACCAGACCCAAGCTCCTTTTCCCAATTCGGGGAAATACGAGCACCCCAGTCAACCCGACCAGTTGTGACAGTAGGTGAGAATGAGTACTCCATCCCCGTCTCTAATTCCTTCAATGCTTTAAGCAGTCTTGAAGAAGAATGTCTCGTTGATGATATTGCTTCACACGTCTCTGACGAAGATGTTTTTGGGGATGATGTAGAACATACCTTCTCTGATGAAAACGTTGACGAAACATTCCCTGATGAAAATATCTCTGATGAAAACCTTCCTTCGTGCTTGCATATCAATTCCAGTGCAAAAATAGGTCCCCTTGTACAAGCATCTGTTCTTAATGCGCCCGTTCATGTGTTCATGGACTCGGGAGCACAAGTCAACATTATAAGGTCTAGTTTATTCAAAGATAAGAAGATACGACGTGTCAATTTCATAGAACCAACTCATGTGTCATCCCTTAGTGGTGTGGCCGGTTCTAGTCTGCGTGTTAGAGGTCAGACTTCTCTTACCTTCACTATCCGGGGTAGAGATTTTACAGCTTCCTTTCTTGTTGTTGACCAGATTAGTTTCCCTGGTGATCTTCTACTGGGATTTGCTTCCATGCGAGATCTACGTATCGTGCTTGATCCTTACCGATGGCATGCGCAAATAGATGACCTAGTCGTACCATTTTGGGGTTACCAACTTGGTTCCGAGATCTGCCATACAGCCGAAGAGTATGAAGTATGTATTAAATCCTTCCAGGTCAATACTTTTTCCAGTAGCGTACCCAAGCGGTCTGGCACTGATGATCCTGTCGCTGACTATGTTTCACCTCCACCTTCAGTTATGCAAGATAGCGTCCAGTTGCCTCAGGTGTCCGAAGAACCTCAGACTACCTTGAGTGCTGAGCCTATCTCTGCAATGGCCACGAGTTCAAATAGTTTCTCCGCAGGGGACGCCTTGTCGGAAAACGATTCTTTGAAACCTGCTAATGCCATCTCTTGTTGATGTCACTTGCCGCCTACAGAAAGACGTCTCTGTAGCAGCTAGTGCCCTAACTAGAGTGACTGTTGTTGTCCCTGAAGTTCCAGATGGTGATAACGTCTTAGTTGACAGTGACTCCTGTAAAGTGAAGGGTTTGTTTGTCGAGCCATCCTTACATGTTGTAAGAGATCGGAAGATCCATTTCTTCCTTGCCAATACTTCCGGTCATAGTGTTCGGCTCCGAGCAAATACCAATATTGTTGACCTTGTTCACTATCCTTACCCTGTTCGGGATGGGGATGAGTTGTCACCTGACCAGTGGGTCGGTGCTATTGCAACCGGGGAGGATCCATCCACTTCACTGGATCAGTCCATTCCACCAGTAGAGGAGAAAGACTTAGCTCCTACTGACTTCCCAGATGAAATCACACGTTTGTTGAATCTGTTGAACAAACGTCGTAAAGTCATTGCCTTACCAGGTGAAAAGATGGGTATAACGAACTTATTGTCCCATCGTATTCCACTCGAACCTGGTACTAGACCCATGTATGTACCTGCGTACAGAATGCCACATTCTCAAGTTGCTGTCGCAGAGAAATTAATTAACCAGATGCTTGAAGATGATGTTATCGCACCTAGCAATTCACCTTGGAATGCGCCCCTGATCTTAGTACCTAAGAAGGACGGTACTTGGCGCCCAGACAACACTCAGAGAACAGGCCTACTCCTCTCCATCTCGCAAGGTGCATGGCCCTGGGCCATGGCCACAGACACACAGCTTGTGTACCTCACGCTTTATACAAATAAAGTAAGAAGCCTCCGAAGCCTTATCATTACAACCACGCCTCCAAGAAAACGCCAAATAAATCGTCTTATAGTTGCAACATTCATCACCCATGCTTCACACCCATATAAGAGTGTTGGTATAACTATACTCTCATACATTCCCCTCTTTGCTTCCATGGACAAAGTTCTTTGTCTCCACAGACTCCTCAATGCACCACTCACCTTTTTCCCCTCGTTAATTCTAGGATTCACCTCATCTGAAAACATTCACCTCCTCCATACTCTCTCCCTCCAATCTGATATCTAATCTTTCGTTACCTAATGTTTTTGTTAGCCTCATCACCTTATTTCTCTTTCCTATATTTACTTTTAGTTTCCTTCTTTTACATACCCTACCAAACTCATCCACCAACCTCTGCAACTTCTCTTCAGAATCTCCCAAAAGCACAGTGTCATCAGCAAAGAGCAACTGTGACACCATCCACTCTTTGTTAGATTCTTTATCTTTTAACCCCACACCTCTTGCCAACACTCGAGCATTCACTTCTCTTACAACCCCATCCATATATATATATATTGAACAACCAACCCTGCCTAAGGCCTACTTTTACTGGCAAATAATTTCCTTCTCTCTTACATACTCTAACCTGAGCCTCACTATTCTCGTAAAAACTCTTCACTGCTTTCAGTAACCTACCTCCAATTCCATACATTTGCAACATGTCACATTGCCCCCTATCCACCCTATCATACGCCTTTTCAAAATCCATAAATGTCACGAAAACTTCTTTATCCCTATCTAAATACTGTTCACCTATATGTTTCTCTGTAAACACTTGGTCTACATACTCCCTACCCTTCCTAAAGCCTCATTGTTCATCTGCTATCCTGCTCTCCGTCTTACTCTTAATTGATTCTTTCAATAATATGTCTTCCAGGTTTACCACGAATACTCAACAGACTAATTCCCCTCTGTACCCTCAAGCTACAGGACCAAAAACACAGGGGAAAGGGGGAAAGGGGAGGGGCTTGGGGGAGGGGAACAACTGAATGGTAGAACAAACTAAGCAGAAAAATAGAAAACAAATAGAGAAATATGATAAATATGAGAGGAGAAGAGGTTGGGAGCGACGTCACGAGTGTTCGGAAGTCTGGAGCATTTGGCAATGCAAGGAGAGAGGAAGGCATCTACAGAGGCAAAGCCAGGATTAAGATTCATACAAGGAAAGTTGTTTATAAGGGATGATTCAGCAAGACGACGGTTGTGAAGGCTAGAAGTAGGGTAGACAGTTTTGGCGAGTTTAACACTTTTTTTGTGCTCTTTAAGTCTGTCAGAAAGAGAGCGGCCCGTTTCTCCATTTTTCTGCCTAGTGTGTTCTGTCCTTCAGTTCCCCTCCCCCTTACCTTGTGATTTTGGTCCTGCCCCTTGTGGGTCCTTAGCACTCCTGCGGTCCTCGATTTTCTTGTCATTAGACTGATCCCACCATTTTTACTACTACTACGACTACCACCTCTTTACTACTATTTCTGCTTCTACTTTCTACCTTATCTACTACTAATATTATTATTATTACTACTACTACTACTGCCCCCTTCACTACCCTTTCTATTTCTCGTGGCACAAACTACTCCCCTTTCTACCTCTACTACTACTTCCACCACCATCATTGCCCCTTCCACTACTTCTCTTTCCTCCTCTCTTTCTCCCGTCCCAGTTCTCCTCGCCTGTATATACTCCCTCACTAGATCTTTTCATTTTTGTATCAACACACATCTACTTCTGTCAGACGTTAAGTGTTCAACACACCTCCAGAGAATCTCCTTAGTCGTTCTGGCACTCGGGCTGCGGCCTCAGTGCCAGGCATGGCTCAAATGGTGTTGACTCACCGTGCCCTTGTCATAGGGTTGTAACCGGTACTCCACTTAACACAAAGTTGGCTCACAGTGCCCCTGCCAAAGGGCTGTAAACGGAAAACCATATACCCATTCTGGCACTCCTACTGGAGTCACTGCCGGGTCACCACATGGAGACGACCCGGCCAGGACCCGTACTGGCAAACCTACATCAACATGAACATGGTCTCTTGTGTCAGTGTGACTTGTGAATGGTACAAGACTGAACGAAACGTCGTCATAAGCCTTTTTCTCTCTTATATGCGGGTTATTTGTGTATTGTTCCAGGTACGGTATTGTGCTTTTTTTGTTCTTCATCTTCAACTCCTTCAAACATAATACGTGTACCAACCATTTAATAACTCTCCTCTCCTATTTTTAACTATATAGTTTCTTGATAATGTGAGTAGTCACGAAAGTGCTTGGAATTCTTCTATTTTTTCATAGTGGTTGTCTTGCATATATATATATATATATGTCGTGCCGATTAGGTAAAACTGGTCAATTAGCAGGAACTCATCTAAAATTAAGTCCTTTCTAAAATTTTCTCTTATACGTTTAAAGATATATTTTTTTCATTAATGTTAATGTAAGAATTTATAATTTTGTACCAAGAGAAACTTTGAAAACCTACCTAACCTTATTACAACAAGCGCAATTTAATTTAGCCTAACCCAACTAAATATATTTTAGATACGTTAACAATAATTTAATAATAAACAAACACAATGAAATATTTTTTTTTCGTTATGTTCAGAATGATTTTGGCGAAATTATTGCATACATAAATTTTCACTTGTCTTATATGGCAAGGTGAGCGTTGCTATTTAAGCCAAAATCGCAAGTTTTACCTAATCGGCACGACATATATATATATATATATATATATATATATATATATATATATATATATATATATATATATATATAT
>WNWK01023959.1:0-30382 GCA_009830355.1 Cherax destructor | reverse complement strand
AGGTTATCCGTAAAATTGATACACCTAACCCCCAGTTCTTTCGTAGAGATTCAATTTTGTTACGCCGGTATCTTTAGCAAGCATAAAGATATTGCCTTGTTGTCCCTGGTCATGTTGACGACAGGGCAATGAACAGGCAGACACTGCTGCGCGGTCAGCAGCACATGACCTTCCAGTTTCATATAGAGGTGTTCCTTTCACGGACCACTTCCGTTCCATTCCCATGCCATCGCAGTATACCCCCGATGGTTCAAAGTCATCTGACGGCGCGGATTCGCAGCAGTGTTTCCGGACAGCATTGTACGAGGGCATCTATTACCTCTGCTAGCATATTTACGGCTGAATTGTATGCCATTCTTGTGGCACTTATCCTATTGCATCTATGCCTGTGTCCCCTATTTGTGGTCGTTTCAGACCCCCTTTAGTGCTTTACAGGCTATCCGTAAAATTGATACACCTCACCCCTAGTTCTTCGTATCCACCTTTGGTTACGCCGTATCTTTAGCAAGCATAAAGATATTGTTTTTTGTTGGGTCCCTGGTCATGTTGACGACAGGGCAATGAACAGGCAGACACTGCTGTGGGGTCAGCAGTACATGACCTTCCAGTTTCATATAGAGGTGTTCCTTTCACGGACTATTTTGCGGTCATTCCCTACCCACCTTCGCACCTGTTGGCAACAACGCTGGTCTGACCTGCTGAATAACAAACTTCATTCTATTAAACCGATTATAGGTTTCTGGCCTTCTTCTTGTCACCAATGTCGAGGTTGGGAGACTACACTCTCCCGTCTTCGCATCGGCCACACTCGTCTTACTCACGGGTATCTCATGGAGAGGCCCCCTGCCCCTCTCTGTGAGCATTGTCAGGTTCCAGTGTCTGTTCGCATATTCTGCTGGACTGCCCCCACTATCAACGAGCACGCAGAATTTACCTCCAACGACGTCTCCGCTCTGCGGCCCTTTCTTTCCCTTTCCCCTTCTTGCAGATGGACCCTCCTTTAATCCTGACTCTCTTGTTGACTTTTTGACAGAAACTGACTTACTACACAAACTCTGAAGATTACACCTCTAGCACCTCCCACAGTCCCTTCTACCTCGATCTCTTGCTACCTTCTATCCCTGCACTATCCACCGTCATGCTGCACTCCATACCCTACTAATCATCCATCTCCCTCTTACAACCCACTCTCCCTGCATCCTGCAATAACCTGCAGCGCTGTATAACCCCTGTGGTTTAGCGCTTCTATTTGATTATAATAATAATAATAATCCGGAAACACACATCAACCAGATAACCGCGGCAGCATATGGGCGACTGGCAAACCTAAGATTAGCGTTCCGTTACCTTAACAAGGAATCGTTCAAGACACTGTACACCGTGTACGTCAGGCCCATACTAGAGTATGCAGCACCAGTCTGGAACCCACACCTGGTCAAGCATGTCAAGAAATTAGAGAAAGTGCAAAGGTTTGCGACAAGGCTAGTTCCACAACTCAGGGGACTGCCCTATGAAGAAAGGTTGAGGGAAATAGGACCAACAACACTGGAGGACAGAATTGTTCGAGGAGACATGATAACGACATACAAAATACTGCAGGGAATCAACAAAGTAGATAGTGACAGGATGTTCCAGAGAGGGAACACAGAAACAAGGGGACACGACTGGAAGCTGAAGACTCAGATGAGTCAAAGGATGTTAGAAAGCAATTCTTCAGCCATAGAGTAGTTAGGAAGTGGAATAGTCTAGCGAACGATATAGTGGAGGCGGGAACCATACATCGTTTTAAGACAAGGTATGATAAAGCTCATGGAGCAGGGAGAGCAGAGACCTAGTAGCGGACAGGGCAGAGGCGGGGCCAGGAGCTGAGTCTCGACCCCTGCAACAACAATTAGGTGAGTACACACACGCACGCCCCCACACGCCTCACACACGCACGCCCCCCCACACACGCACGCCCCACACGCACGCCCCCCACACACGCACGCCCCCCCACACACGCACGCCCCCACACACGCACGCCCCCACACACGCACGCCCCACACACGCACGCCCCCACACACGCACGCCCCCAAACACGCACGCCCCCACACACGCACGCCCCCACACACGCACGCCCCCACACACGCACGCCCCCACACACACGCACGCCCCACACACACGCAGCCCCCACACACCCCCCCCCAACACGCACGCCCCACACACACGACGCCCCACACACACACAGCACGCCCCACACACGCACGCCCCACACACGCACGCCCCACACACGCCCCCCCACGCACCCCACCCCGCACGCCCACACACGCACGCCCCCACACACACACACCCCACACGCCCCACACCACACACACGCCCCACAACACACGCCCCACAACACACGCCCCACACACACGCCCCACACACACACACACACGCCCCACACACACACGCCCCCACACAAACACACGCCCCCCACACACACACGCCCCACACACACGCCCCACACACACGCCCCAACACACACGCCCACACGCCCCACACACAGACACACACCCACACACATACACGCCCCACACACATACACGCCCCACACACACACGCCCCACACACACACGCCCACACACACCGCCCCACCACACACGCCCCACACACACACGCCCCACACACACGCCCCACACACACACGCCCCACACACACGCCCCCACCACACACGCGCCCACACACACGCCCCACACACACGCGCCCCACACACGCGCCCCACACACACGCCCCACACACAGCGCCCACACACACGCGCCCCCACACACGCCCCCACACACACCGCCCCACACACACGCCCCCACACACACGCGCCCCACACACACGCGCCCCACACACACGCCCCACACACACGCCCACACACACCCCCCACACCACACACGCCCCCACACACACAGCCCCACACACACGCCCCCACACACACGCCCCCACACACACGCACCCCACACACACGCCCCCACACACACGCCCCACACACACGCACCCCACACACGCCCCCACACACACACGCCCACACACACACACCCACACACCACCCCACACACACACGCACCCCACACACACACGCACCCCACACACACGCACCCCACACACACACGCACCCCACACACACGCACCCCACACACACACGCACCCACACACACGCACCCCACACACACACGCACCCCACACACACACGCACCCCACACACACGCACCCCACACACACGCACCCCACACACACACCCACACACACACCCCACACCACACACACCCCACACACACACACACCCCCACACACACACACCCCACACACACACGTCACCCCACACACCACCCCACACACACACGCACCCCACACACACACGCACCACACCGACACACACACCGCACCCAACACACCACGCACCCCACACACACACGCACCCCCACACACACACGCACCCCACACACACGCCCACCCCCACACACACGCACCCCACACACACGCACCCCACACACACGCACCCCACACACGCACCCCACACACACGCACCCACACACACGCACCCCACAACACACACGCACCCACACACACGCACCCCACACACGCACACACACGCACCCACACCACACGCACCCCACACACACGCACCCACACACCACGCACCCACACACACGCACCCCACACACGCACCCCACACACGCACCCCACACACACACGCACCCCACACACACACGCACCCCACACACACACGCACCCCACACACACACGCACCCCACACACACGCACCCCACACACACACGCACCCCACACACGCACCCCACACACACGCACGCCACCCACACACACACGCACCCCACACACACGCACCCCACACACACACGCACCCCACACACACACGCACCCCACACACACGCACCCCACACACACACGCACCCCACACACACACACGCACCCCACACATGTATGCCATTACCACAGTAGGTAACACTAGACATAATTACTACACATATCTGACTTGCTATGCAACAACAGACAAGAGAGCTCTATATGACATTGATTCACCTGCAAACTAATGTTATAATTATTATTTTAATGGCAAATAATTCATTTTTTGTTAAATGGTATTTATTGAAGTACAGTATAACATTTTATTCTGTGTAATTTTTAAGTGAAAATACAGGTTTAAGGGCTACCCTGGGAAATATTATTTAGTTGAGCATGTTAACATATCACGGTTTACACACTTTTTTTCTCGTCTGTCAACTGTATCTTTTGTATTTTCATCAGTTCTTACTTAGTATTTGACTGGAAGCCAGTTAGTTGACCTGTTTCTTGAGTAGCATATTGAAGTGTTGGTTAATTGAGCAATCACTATATTGATTGTTACTGCAAGCTACATGGCTTTAGTGTGCAAACTTGTGTGTGTATGTTATATATATATATATATATATATATATATATATATATATATATATATATATATATATATATATATATAAATATATATATATATATATATATATATATATATATATATATATATATATATATATATATATATATATATATATATATATATATATATATATACACACATATACAGTGGTACCTCGAAGTTACGATATTTTTCGTTCGAGAATGCTGTTCAAGTGCCATTACAAACGAATTTATCCCCATAAGGAATAATGTAAAATAGACTAGTCTTACACCCCCAAAAATATACCTACAAAAGCATTTAAAAATAAACTTACATAAAAGGGCGATTTTGGGGACTATCGTACTCGAGGTACCACTGTATATACAGTGGACCCTCGGTTAACGAATACCCCGGAAATCGTGCAATTATGTAAGTACGTATAATTTTGTAAGTTCTTGTGGAAGTGTATTTTTGGGGTCTGAAATAGACTAACCTACGTGAATTTTTTCCTTAAGGGAGTAAATTGGTTCGGTAATGGCACTTGAGCAGACTTCAGGAGTGAAGTTTTTACGAAACTCGAGGGACCACTGTATATATAGTGGTACCTCGGTTAACAATGGTCCCCAAACTCGCCCTTTTATGTAAGTTTATTTTTTTAAATGCTTTTTTAAGTGTATTTTTGGGGGTCTAAAAGGACTAGTCTATTTTATATTATTCCTTATGGGGATAAATTCGTTTGGTAATGGCACTTGAACAGCATTCTGGAACGAAAAAATATTGTTAACCGAGGTACCAGTGTATATACAGTGGAACCCCGGTTAACGAGCACCCCGGAAATCGTGCAATTATGTAAGTATAATATTGTAAGTGCTTGTGGAAGTGTATTTTTGGGGGTCTGAAATAGACTAACCTAAATGACATTTTTTCTTAAGGAAGTAAATTCGTTTGGTAATGGCACTTGAGCAGGCTTCTGCAATGAATTGTTTTTGTTAACCGGGTTCCACTGTATATGTATATGTATATATATATATATATATATATATATATATATATATATATATATATATATATATATATATATATATATATATATATTTATATATATATATATATATTATTTATATATATATATATATATTATTATTTATATATATATATATATATATATATTTATATATATATATATATATATATATATTTTATATATATATATATATATATATATTATATTATTTATATTATATATATATATATATTATATTATTTATATTATATATATATATACATGTATATATATTATATTATTTATATTATATATATATACATGTATATATATTATATTATTTATATTATATATATATATATATATATATATATATATACAGTGGACCCCGAGTTTCTAAAAACTTCACTCCTGAAGTCTGCTCATGCCATTACCAACGAATTTACTCCTTAAGGAAAAATTTCACGTAGGTTGTCTATTTCAGACCCCAAAAATACACTTCCACAAGAACTTACAAATTATACTTACATATGCACGATTTCCGGGTATTCTTAACCGAGGGTCCACTGTATATATATATATAATATATATAATATATATAATATAATATATATAATATATATAATATATATAATATATATAATATATATATATATATATATACAGTGGTACCTCGGTTTACGATGGTCCCGAAAATCGCCCTTTTATGTAAGTTTATTTTTTTAAATGCTTTTGTAAGTGTAATTTTGGGGGTCTAAAAGGACTAGTCTATTTTACATTATTCCTTATGGGGATAAATTCGTTTGGTAATGTCACTTGAACAGCATTCTGGAATGAAAAAATATCGTAAACCGAGGTACCACTGTATATATATTATATATATATATACTGTCTACCAGTAAGTAATCACTGGTACAATAAGCTTCTTCATTTTAATGTGTTAGTTTGTACTGTACTACATATTCCTTCAGTATAAGCTTGTGTAATTAAGACACGTTATGTGAGTACGGTAGACATTTAGGCGGCATGACAACTAATTACCAAAGCGCATCTTAATTGTTTTATTTACCATTTTGAAATACAATATTTGCATATAGTTTGTGAGAATTATTGAGAGGGACTGTTCAAGAAAGTTATAAGTGAAAGAAAAATGCTTGCAAATTTATTTTCCATGTGTAATGTAGATAAGCTGATGATGGCAAAGTGTTGCTGATAGTGATTTATTACTGTGTGCTACAAGGTTTTATCTAGTGATGAAATATGGACATACAGGAAAGGTATATACATTTCAAGAAAGTTTTTAAAAGTAATTTTTCTCTTCATATATCTATTGTGTCCTGTTGTATAGTTGTGAAGGACTGTATCCACACACACATTTGTGAGGGGCCATGTCCATAAGTATAGTCATATAAGTTTGAATTGACCCACTTTTCCTATCTCCATTTTCAGTGTTCTTTTTGCAACACTTTCATCCATGGAAAGCACAATATTTTCTTTGTTGACAGTGAAGCTCATTTTTCTTATGTAATATACTAGTTAAAATAACATATAAGAGTTTTTAGGATGATACTTGGCGCGACAGCACGCCCATACTGTGGCGTGTTTCCTTCTGTAATATGTGTCAATCATACCTTTTAAGAGGTTAGAATTAATTAACAGTCTATAGTTGTACCATTATTAATGCATTTTGTTTACTTTGCTGTTCTTTGTGTTACTGATAAATAATTACTTTATTTTGCACCAGAAACGCTATATGACCCTTACAGGTTTAGCGCATATTTTTTATGAATATAATAATTTTCACCAGATAAACCTCATTAGTTTGGCTTTCTGTTCTTTGTTTCAAGTGGTAAGTGAATTCTTCATTATTTTTCACCAGATAAACTGTTGATAGGTTTCTTTGAGACTTCAAAAAGTACCATTAATATTTTAATCTAAGAAAGCTTAATGATCAAAGTAGTTCTTCCATACAATAACACCCATGCTTTTAAGACTGGCCAAATTGTTTTTGACACTTGTAATTTTACTTAAGACTTTAATGTAGTGTAAGGTACTCTCAGTATCCATGCAAGTTGTGTACTCTGAATAGGTCATGGAAGATCAATTTGTGTATATATAACTTATATTTCAGTTGGGCAAATAGTGGGGATGCATGCCAGACTCCTGTGGTCCCCATATGTCCACACAAGACACAGGTGACCCTTGCTGTGTGTGCTAGATGAGTCACAGGCCCACGGCAGCTGTCGTAATCTCACTCAGGTCATCAACACTTAATTCTTTATTATAGGAATCTTCTTTACATTTTGTGAACTGCACTGATCACATAAGGCAAATTTATATTGTACAAGGGAATTACTGGTAGGAATGAGGCATTACATGAAAGTGAATTCGCTTATAGTGAACCCTCATAAAGTGAGGGATTGCAGTATTAACCAAACATTTTGTGTTAATTTTGGTTAGTTATACTGTAGTGTAAATAGGTTGTCTAACAGACATAATTTTTATGCAAGAAGATGTTAATATCACATGCAAGTCACAGTTCCAGGAGCCAAGCTTGTGGATTATGGAAAATACAGTATACAGGTTGCAGATCCCTGTATCTTACTTTGCACAAGTTACTGACATGCAGGTCCAACTGGTGGACAATGAGCAGTAGGCTGTAAAACAAAATATGCCGATAGACCAGTTGTTTAATTCAAAGCTAAGGGATTTTAATGAAGTATGTACTGTAAAGTACTTACTGTACATGAGGTGTTACAAGTCAGAGTGATGATGACAGCATCTGCAAACATAGTACTGAACTGTATTATGAAAAATCTGAAATTATTTTCCTTTTTTTTTTTTTTCTAAATTGTTTCAATGCTGTTTTTGCCAGAGTTCAGATGTTGATGTCATCACTCAAGTTTCATGATTCCTCATATGGACACACAAAATAAATATCAAATAAACAATGTAATAGAGAAAATGAATACCCTTATATATTCATTATATAATATATCTGATATAAACTGTTTTTGTAATTCATTTACATTACACTTACTGTGTGTATGCATGTGCACGCTTACGCTCATCTATTTGCACTCGCCTAACTGTGGTTTCAGGGGTCGATTCTCTTATCTTGGCACTGTCTCTTAACTTGCCACTCTCCAGATTCACTCCCTCTTAGCCTCATGGGCCCTATCATACCTGCTCTTAAAACTGTGTATGGAGTCTGCTTCCACCACTTCCTCATCAAGATCATTCCACTTTCCTTCCTAACATCCCTGTGGCATATCTTTGACTTCAACTTCCAGCTGTATTTCCTAGTTTCTTACCTTTTAAATAGTCTATCCCTGTCTACCTTATCAATTTCCTTGACTATTCTGTATGTTGTTATCACGGCCCTTTCCTTGTTCTACCCTCCAGTGTTGTTAGTTCCAATTCCATTAGCCTCTCCTTGTAGCTCATGCCCCTTAGCTCAGGAACAAGCAGACCCTAATAGGTTTAGTGCTTTATTTTGGTTATAATAATAATAATCAGGAACAAGCATTGTTGCATACTTCTGCACTTTCTCCAGTTTCTTAGCCAGCTTTTTCAGGTGTGGGTGTCATACTGGTGCTGCTTACTCTAAGATGGACATGACATATGTTGTATAAGAGGCTCTGATGGACTCTGTTGATATTCCTGAAGGCTACTCTTAGATTTGCCAGATGAGCATTGGCTGCAGAGGTTATTTGACTGGTGTGACTCTCTGGTGATATACTGAGCATAATTCTTACCCCTGCAACCTCTATACCCCATTTCCAGTTTTCTTGCTCCTTTCCCAATCTTCATGACCTTGCATTTACTGGGGTTGAAATTAAGCAACCACTTATCTAACCAATCTTGCCATTTGTCCAGATGCCTTTGGAACCTTAACTTGTTCTCATCTGTTTTTATTCTCCTCATTTTTTACATCATTAACAGATAGGGATAAATCTTGTTCAATTCCATATGGAATGTCGTTCACTTAAACCAGAAACAGTATTGGTCCTGCTACCGATCCATGTGGAACCCTGCCAGTTCTTCTTTTCAATTCTAACATCTCTTGACTGATAATCACTCATTGTTTCCTTCTAAGGTACTCTTTGATCCACTGGAGTATGTTCCCTGTTACCCCTGCCTATGCCTTGAGTTTTTACCCCAGCCTCTTGTGGGGTATACATAGTATCAAATGCCTTCTTACAGTCTAAGAATATGCACTCCACCCAGCCCTCTCTTTCCTGTCATATCTGTTACTTAGTCCGAGAGTTCCAACAGTTTGGTAAGACAAGATTTGCCACCTTTGAACCCATGCTGGTTATTATTTATGAAATCACTTCTCTCCAAGTGTTCTACCACTTATGATAATCTTATCTACAGTGGACCCCCGGTGTTCGTCCATTTTTCGTAACGGAATGCTAATCAAGTGCCATTACCAACCGAATTTATTCCCTTAAGAAATAATGTAAAGTAGACTAGTCCTTTTAGACCCCCAAAACTACACTTATAAAAGCATTTAAAAACATACACTTACATAAAAGGGCGTGTTTTGAGCAGGACGAACACCGGGGGTCCACTGTATTTCTTTGCATAGTATTCATGTCAGAGAAATTGGTCTGTAGTTCAGCACTTCCTGTCTTAAATATAGGAACTGCATTCACTGCCTTATATATCTCTGGCAACTGTCTGGTACCCATTGACTTGTAGATCCTAATTAGTGATTCAGACAGTTCTGCTGCTGCTCGCATAATCCATGGTGACACCCTATCATGTCACATTGCCTTTGATGTATCCAGGTCCATAAGAAGTTTTTTGACCTCTTCCCTTGTGTATATTGCTTGTAGTATCTGTCTGTACCCTGTTTTCTAGTCTTTCCGGTATTGCCCTTGTTTCCACTGAGAAAACCTTTTCAGATCATTTGATCATTACAAAAAGGGGGCCTTTACAGCAATTCACTTTACAACATTTTGCTAATGCAGCGGTTTTCAAATTATGCCCATTCTTCATTTATTCAGACTTCCTACAATAAACATATTCACCACTCACTATCAGCCAAGGACAAAAATATTTTAAGACTAGTAATGTGTGTATGGTATACATATACTACATTTTTTGGCCTTGCTCTATTGCTCACTTAATATATGATAGTATAAATATCAGGCTTTTATATTAATTTGAAAGTGAAAAAGGTTGTTAAACTTTACAGCGATTTTCAGTTTACAGCAGTAGCCCAGAACCTAACCTGTTGTATAAGCTGGGCCCTCCTGTAGTACTTTACAGAATTCCTTGTCAATTTTTGTGAGCTCTCCTTTAAATTCCCCAATCTTTTACTCTCATCTTTCTTCTGACATAGCTGTGAAGCAGTTTTGGTTCAGACTTGGTCTTTGCTGCTACTCATTCTCACATTGTCACTCACCCTCTCTCTCCACCTTAGCATATTCATTTCTGGCTAATCTCATCGCTACTCTGTTCTCATCTTTTCTTCACTTTCTGTAAGTTTTCCACACTTTTACGCTTCTCTTTTTTGCCCCTGGTTGAACCAAGGACTCTTTGCTCTTTCCTGCCTCCATCTCATTTGCTGACTTTCCAATTCACTGTGCCTCTGCACTGCATTCAGGAATTCTCTCATCCCTTTGAAATTCCCTCTGGCTTTTTGTGCCCTTCTCCTACTTTTTTTTTCCTCTACCTTTATTACCACTAGGTACTTGAAGTTTAGGACTGTATGGTTACTAGCATCCAGGGGGCTCTCATATTCTGTTTCACCTATGTCAGAAGTACTTGTGGTAAATATTAGGGCCACTCTTGCAGGCTCATCATCATCTCTTTGTGTCCTTAACATGCTGGCTCCAGAAGTTCTCTCTAATCAGCTCCATCAACTTAGCTCTTCACATTTCAAATCCCCCATGTCAGTCTGAGTTCTACTCATGATAAGTAGCATTGCTTTAGCCCAGTGTACACTCTCTGTGGCTTCTGCTATGATGTTACCTATCGCTTTGCTGTTGTCCTCGTAGTCCTGCCACAAAACAAAATGCTTTTAGTAACCTACCATCTTTTCCATACATCTGACACATTGCTTCCGTATTTATCCTATCATATACCTTCCCTAAATTCATATATGCAACAAATAGCTCTTTACCCTTTTTTAAGTACTACTCAGTTGTATGGTTCAATGTCAACATTTGATCTACACATCCCTTACCCTTCCTAAATCCTCCCTGCTCCTCTGTAATCTTACTCTGATGTACCCCTAACCTTTTCAATAATAATTCTACTGTAAACTTTACTTGGTAAATTCAACAGGTTTATCCCCCGATAATTCTTCAAACTCTCTTGTCCTCTTTTTCCTCCTTTTACATAGTAACTCTCCTTTGAATGTACTCATCACCATTGCTGACCCCTCAAGGAAGGGTCCTTGATGTAGGTGAAGGGTTCTTCATCCAAGAAATTGAACTTGACTTCCCTTTCCTTGAATTGAATCTGATTACTGCCTTATGACCTTAATGGGTTTAGTGCCCCCTCTCCATGAAAGTATTAAGCTTGATTCAATGAATTAGAACTGCTCTTCCCTTCATTGGATCGAGTTTTACTGCCTCATTCCCAAATTCTGTATGGCCCATACAGATTTAGTGCTCCACATTATGAAGATAGTAATATAAATCTGGAGTGGAAGGTAAAGGGGTAAGGGTTGTCCCAGGAATGGATGGAGGAGTGGGTAAAAATAACCTTCGCATTTTAGGGGGCTTGAGTATCCAGCAAGCTTGTGTGAGCATGTTAGGAGTGAATGGAGACTTAGGGTTTTTAGTGGACGTGTTGTTGGAGTGTGAGCAAGGTAACTTTTATGAAGAAATTCAGGAAACTGGTTAGCCGGACTTCAGTCCTGGAGGTGGGAGGAGCAGTGCCTACATTTTGGAGGAGTTGAGGATATTGCAATAGAATAATGATCTGAATTATAATGTCAACATGCTTCCAGCAAGACAGTGATTGAATGATTGATAGTGAACGTTTTCTTTGAGTCACTCATAGTTTCACTCCTTTGGAGGGAAGTGATTGTTAAGGTAAAAAAAAAAAAAAAGCAAACTTGCTGGTAAGGAAATTCGAACCAGCACCACATCAATACCTCACATGCTGCCGTTTCTTCCTGGCAAAATATTGCAGACTACAGAAGGAACATTCAGTTTGGTGAGAAATGGATCTTAATGACCACAACTGCAGTGATGTATCTTCCTTATTAACGGCAGTGTCCTGTTTTCCTCCAAGAAAGCGAGATCCAATGTTTGAAGGAGAAAGAGGGTTTGACATTAAACTGTTTTCTCTTCAATGAAAAAAAAATCACTATTCTATGGTTGCCTGACAACCTCCTCATCCAATTATGACCTATAACGCTTTAGCCATATGAGCCCTGCTCCCAGAAGTTTAAACATTTGTTTTGCAACTGCCCAATCTGCCCGTGGCACACAGAAAAGAATACCGAGCTCCGTCATGGTTGCTGCCCCTAGTTTAGCTCTTAGTTTTGATTGTAATAGTAATATCAAGGTTGCTTCAGTGTGTAATCCTCGCTATGTTCTCATCCATGATGTTCCTCCTACTTGCTGTTATTTGCTACCCTTTATCCCTGCACTATACACTGTTCTGCTGCACTCCATACCCTACTAATCATCCTTCTCCCTCTTACAACCCATTCTCCCTGCATCCTGCCCTACCCTGCTGCACTGTATGACCCCCTGTGGTTTAGCGCTTCAGTTTTTTATTATAATAATAGTCTCCCTGCATCCTGCCCTGCCCTGCTGCACTGTATGACCCCTGTGGTTTAGCGCTTCTTTTAATTATAATAATAATAATAATAATAATACTTCGTTAGTGAGGGGTTCTTGCTTTTCTCCATAAGCTGCACAACCCTTATGGGTTTAGAATACCCCACCCCCCTGGTTACAATAATGTACTTCAGTAGCATGATCTGAGGAATGGGCAGCAGCAAGGGAAGGTGGGGCCTGAAGCCCCCAAAATCCAAACAGCCCCCCCCTCCCGGAAATAAAAATGCTGCTGCTTCAAAACAAGTCCCCTAGCCCCCTCTTCCAATCATACGATAGTGTTGTATAATCCTTGTGGGTTTAGTGCTAAGTTATGATTGTAATAAGTGTAAGAGTAGAAGTATTAGTACTGAAAGTGGACTGTGGAAAAATAGGGAAAAATTATGACAAGCAGTGTAGCAGTGGTGGTGGTGATGGTAATGCATAAGAACGGGAACACTGCAGAAGAGCTACTGGCACATGGGCTGTATAACCCCTGTGGTTTAGCGCTTCTATTTGATTATAATAATAATACTGGCACATGGGCATTGCACTAAAAAACCTACGCGATAAAATCCCTATAGGACAGAACCCACCAAGGCGGAAGACAAGAAAAGAAATGAAAATATAGGGAATGTGAAGAAGTAAGGAGACAGATCAAGTCAGAACATTTGACAGTGTAATGAGAAAGGAAGGCATCAGCAAAAACTAGGCCAAGACTTAGATTCATATAATAATTATAATTATTTCTACAAGTACATGTACAAGGTATACATGTTTCTATATAGAAAGCCCAGAGCATTTCAGGCAAATTAGGTGAACTTTGTCCCAAGGATGCGACCCACTCCAGTTGACTAATACCCAGGTACCTATCATATTGCTAGGTGAACAGGGACAACAGGTGCCTTATGGAAATGCGTCCTAATGTTCCACCCATACCAGGGATAGAACCACGGACCTCAGTGTGTGAGATGAGTGCGCTAGCAATCGAGAAAGTTGTGTATAAGGGATGCTCCAATAAAACGTCTGTGAAGACTAGAAAAGTGGACAGTTTTGACCGAGATTTTGTGCTATGCCAGTGCTCCTCTGTTCTCTTGTTCTTATTTATTTCACTACCACCACTACTACTACCTCTATTTCCACTATTATTACTCTTCCCTTCTCCTGCCCCTCTCTTATATATTATGGCCTTCCCTTCTCGCTTCAGTGTGACTTGTCAATGACCGAAACGTCATCATTACTTTCCCTCTCGTAAGTGCGAGTTATTAGTGTATTGTTGGAGCCACGGTATCAGTGCGGGATTTAGATGGAGAGGTCCTAGGCTATTCCACTTGTGAGGCGCCTCACAGCCCCTCTCTCTCACCACTAGAGGAAGATGGAAGAGTGTTTTACATAATTCAGCGAAGCCGAGGGTGCTGACGGGTGTTTAAAATTCCGCAAGTCAATTCCCTCCTCTAAAGGACTATATAAGATATTGTTAAATACCGTAGTAATTGAAAAAAAAAATTAACACTGGAAAACTCTTACAATAACCAAACTTTATACATAGTATTTTGTGGAACAAGCAGGAATTTTTAGGAAATAGAAACTAAGTTTACGGTTATATTCCTTAAAATACATATATTCTCTTAAAATACATATTAAGAAATAAAGAAGCTACAATCATCAAATACACTAAGACTAAAACAAGTTTTTCTTTGGCCTTCTTCATGCAAGATCCTCCAAAAGTTCATCAAAATTTGTTTAAGTATCACTTTCAGTGCAAAGAATGCCGAGTGTAGACAACCTCTCCTGAGGCACTGTGGCCCTTAATTCATTTTTAATTCTTTAAGAGGCTTGAAAAAGACCTCTCCCCCGAGCAGTTAGTGACCACTAAGCTAAAAAATATTCTCAACATTGCTTCCACATTAGGGAAGGCCATCTGATTTTTTTCCTGTGTATATAATTTGACAAAGGTATGTAAGAGACAGTGACTGCTCTTCTGTAGGCCTCCAAAGGCTCTTGATCTAGGGAATTGGATCTGTGCTCCAGTTCCCTGAATCGAGCTTGAATACTTTCCATCTCTTCCCCCTACAGGCGCTGTATATTCCCTACGGGTCTAGCACTCTCCCAAGATTACAATTATAATCTGTAGGCCTATGACAGTCCAAAATATTATACACCATAGCCGGAGGACCCATAGATTTTGAGGCCCTAGGCTTCAGCCTGCCAAGCCTATAAGTAAATCCGGCACTGCATGGTATTGCAGCTGTATTTAACTCATAACACAGCTATCACTGTCACTTATACTTTGTGGGCGAGAACCATACACTTGGTGGGCGAGAACCATACACTTAGTGGGTGAAAACCATACACTTGGTGGGTGAGAACCATACACTTGGTGGGTGAGAACCATACACTTAGTGGATGAGAATCATACACTTGGTGGGTGAGAACCATAGACTTTGTGGGTGAGAACCATACACTTAGTGGATGAGAATCATACACTTGGTGGGTGAGAACCATACACTTGGTGGGTGAGAACCATACACTTAGTGGATGAGAACCATACACTTGGTGGGCGAGAACCATACACTTGGTGGGCGAGAACCATACACTTGGTGGGCGAGAACCATACACTTGGTGGGTGAGAACCATACACTTGGTGGGCGAGAATCATACACTTGGTGGGCGAGAACCATACACTTGGTGGGCGAGAATCATACACTTGGTGGGCGAGAACCATACACTTTGTAGGTGAGAACCATACACTTGGTGGGTGAGAACCATACACTTGGTGGGTGAGAACTATACACTTGGTGGGTGAGAACCATACACTTGGTGGGTGAGAACCATACACTTGGTGGGTGAGAACCATACACTTGGTGGGTGAGAACCATACACTTGGTGGGTGAGAACCATACACTTAGTGGATGAGAATCATACACTTGGTGGGTGAGAACCACACACTTGGTGGGTGAGAATCATACACTTGGTGGGTGAGAACCATAAACTTGGTGGGTGAGAACCATACACTTGGTGGGTGAGAACCACACACTTGGTGGGTGAGAATCATACACTTGGTGGGTGAGAACCATACACTTGGTGGGTGAGAACCATACACTTGGTGGGTGAGAACCACACACTTGGTGGGTGAGAACCATACACTTGGTGGGTGAGAACCATACACTTGGTGGGTGAGAACCATACACTTGGTGGGTGAGAATCATAGACTTGGTGGGTGAGAACCATACTCTTAATGGATGAGAATCATACACTTGGTGGGTGAGAACCACACACTTGGTGGGTGAGAACCATACACTTAATGGATGAGAATCATACACTTGGTGGGTGAGAACCACACACTTGGTGGGTGAGAACCACACACTTGGTAGGCGAGAACCATACACTTGGTGGGTGAGAATCATACACTTGGTGGGTGAGAACCATACACTTAGTGGATGAGAATCATACACTTGGTGGGTGAGAACCACACACTTGGTGGGTGAGAACCACACACTTGGTGGGTGAGAACCATACACTTGGTGGGTGAGAACCACACTTGGTGGGTGAGAACCATACACTTGGTGGGTGAGAACCATACACTTGGTGGGTGAGAACCATACACTTGGTGGGTGAGAACCATACACTTGGTGGGTGAGAACCATACACTTGGTGGGTGAGAACCATACACTTGGTGAGTGAGAATCATACACTTGGTGGGTGAGAACCATACACTTGGTGGGTGAGAACCACACACTTGGTGGGTGAGAACCACACACTTGGTGGGTGAGAACCATACACTTGGTGGGTGAGAACCATACACTTGGTGGGTGAGAACCATACACTTGGTGGGTGAGAACCATACACTTGGTGGGCGAGAATCATACACTTGGTGGGTGAGAACCATACACTTGGTGGGTGAGAACCATACACTTGGTGGGTGAGAACCATACACTTGGTGGGTGAGAACCATACACTTGGTGGGTGAGAACCATACATTTGGTGGGTGAGAACCATACACTTGGTGGGTGAGAACCATACACTTGGTGGGCGAGAACCATACACTTGGTGGGCGAGAACCATACACTTGGTGGGCGAGAACCATACACTTGGTGGGCGAGAACCATACACTTGGTGGGCGAGAACCATACACTTGGTGGGTGAGAACCATACACTTGGTGGGTGAGAACCATACCGGGGAGCCATCTGGGGCGAGAACCATACACTTGGTGGGTGAGAACTATACACTTGGTGGGCGTGAACCATACTCTTGGTAGGCGAGAACCATACACTTAGTGGGCGAGAACCATACACTTGGTGGGCGAGAACCATACACTTAGTAGGCGAGAACCATACACTTGGTAGGCGAGAATCATACACTTAGTGGGCGAGAACCATACACTTGGTGGGTGAGAACCATACACTTGGTGGGTGAGAACCATACACTTGGTGGGTGAGAACCATACACTTGGTGAGAACCATACACTTGGTGGGTGAGAACCATACACTTTGGTGGGCGAGAATCATACACTTGGTGGGTGAGAACCATACACTTAGTGGGTGAGAACCATACACTTGGTGGGTGAGAACCATACACTTGGTGGGTGAGAACCATACACTTGGTGGGTGAGAACCACACACTTGGTGGGTGAGAACCACACACTTGGTGGGTGAGAACCATACACTTGGTGGGTGAGAACCATACAATTGGTGGGTGAGAACCATACACTTGGTGGGTGAGAACCATACAATTGGTGGGTGAGAACCATACACTTGGTGGGTGAAAACCATACACTTGGTGGGTGAGAACCATACACTTGGTGGGCGAGAACCATACACTTGGTGGGTGAGAACCATACACTTGGTGGGTGAGAGCCATACACTTGGTGGGTGAGAGCCATACACTTGGTGGGCGAGAACCATACACTTGGTGGGTGAGAACCATACACTTGGTGGGTGAGAACCATACACTTGGTGGGTGAGAGCCATACACTTGGTGGGCGAGAACCATACAATTGGTGGGTGAGAACCATACACTTGGTGGGTGAGAACCATACACTTGGTGGGTGAGAGTCATACACTTGGTGGGTGAGAACCATGCACTTGGTGGGTGAGAACCATACACTTGGTGGGTGAGAACCATACACTTGGTGGGTGAGAACCATACACTCGATACTGATATTCTTCAATAAAAATTCTCATTGTTGAGATTTTTTTTTTCCGTTTATATAAAGTAAAGCAAGAGAATTTGCACAAATTATTGCAGTGTCAGGACGACCACAATATATCCTGGAAAAACACTCTCCTTGTTTACACTTTGTTGTGGTCAGACACCAGCGCTGTGTGTTGACTTTTTGTTGTTATTATGATAATTATGGTGTCAGGTAATTGTTTTTTGTGGGTCAAGTGAATTGTTTAGCAAAATTACATGGTATAGGTTTGAAAATTTCGGATTTTTTTTTTCAATTGTTCAGCGAGTGAGGTCAGTTTCTCAAGAGGTCCAAAAAAAGAAAATTATGACACGTCAGGATTTTATTTAATAAAGTGAGAATCAGCGCTGTATGACCCGTGTGGGTTTAGCGCTTAGTGATGTTTACAACGATCACGATAAAATGATAAAATTACAAACAACAAAGTCGATTAAAAACGCAACATCTTCCTGGAAGTGAGACACGAACACTGGACCGTGTGGCTTTAGCACTTAAATATGGTTATAATCAAGGGAATTGGATCTGTGCTCCAGTTCCCTGAATTAAGCCTGAATGCCTTCCATCCCTCCCCCCCCCCTCACAGGCCGTGTATAATTCCTATGGGTTTAACGCTCCCCAGGATAATAATATGATTAGAATAATACTTGAGGCTAAGCAGCAGCAGCTTCCTCAGGTTATCTCCAGGAATCATTCCTCTAACTGTTAAGGTTTAAATAATAAGATATTACAAGGACTTCAATGGAAATAAGTCACTTTGACTTTTTTTTTTTTTTTTTGGGGGGGGGGTTATCCTAAGTACTCTACACATATGCTGCTATGTATGATAATTTATGTAACTGTATTTATGTGTACCTGTACCTGAATGAACTTTCTTAACGTAATTTAACGAAAAAAAATACAGTATTTTACATAAATCTGGCAAATGTAAATAAACCTCTATAGTATCTTCCTTGAAGAAGAAAACACCAATGTTAAATATTGAAGCCAGAAGATTATATTAAATTACCAAACCTTCCAGTGATGAGTGTACCTGGACACCCAGTAACTGCATCAACCTTCCAGTGATGAGTGTACCTGGACACCCAGTAACTGTATCAACCTTCCAGTGATGAGTGTACCTGGACACCCAGTAACTGTATCAACCTTCCAGTGATGAGTGTACCTGGACACCCAGTAACTGCATCAACCTTCCAGTGATGAGTGTACCAGGACACCCAGTAACTGTATCAACCTTCCAGTGATGAGTGTACCAGGACACCCAGTAACTGCATCAACCTTCCAGTGATGAGTGTACCTGGACACCCAGTAACTGTATCAACCTTCCAGTGATGAGTGTACCAGGACACCCAGTACTGATCAACCTTCCAGTGATGAGTGTACCAGGACACCCAGTAACTGCATCAACCTTCCAGTGATGAGTGTACCTGGACACCAGTAACTGCATCAACCTTCAGTGATGAGTGTACCTGGACACCCAGTAACTGCATCAACCTTCCAGTGATGAGTGTACCAGGACACCCAGTAACTGCATCAACCTTCCAGTGATGAGTGTACCAGGACACCCAGTACTGATCAACCTTCCAGTGATGAGTGTACCAGGACACCCAGTAACTGCATCAACCTTCCAGTGATGAGTGTACCAGGACACCCAGTAACTGATCAACCTTCCAGTGATGAGTGTACCAGGACACCAGTAACTGTATCAACCTTCCAGTGATGAGTGTACCTGGACACCCAGTAACTGCATCAACTTCCAGTGATGAGTGTACCTGGACACCAGTAACTGCATCAACCTTCCAGTATGAGTGTACCAGGACACCCAGTAACTGCATCAACCTTCCAGTGATGAGTGTACCTGACACCAGTAACTGTATCAACCTTCCATGATGAGTGTACCAGGACACCCAGTAACTGCATCAACCTTCCAGTGATGAGTGTACCAGGACACCCAGTAACTGCATCAACCTTCCAGTGATGAGTGTACCATGGACACCCAGTAACTGTATCAACCTTCCAGTGATGAGTGTACCGGACACCCAGTAACTGCATCAACCTTCCAGTAGTAGTACCGGACACACCAGTATACTCAGTACACACCAGTACTACCAGTGTGAGTGTACCAGGCACCAGTAACTGCATCAACCTTCCAGTATGAGTGTACCTAGGCACCCAGTAACTGTATCAACTTCAGTATGAGTGTCCCAGACACCCAGTACGCATCACACCTGTACTATACAGTGCTACCAGTACTACACCAGTCAACTGATCACACCATTACACACAGTACTACACCAGTACTCACCAGTACCTTACACAGTATGAGTGTACCAGACACCCAGTACTATCAGCCCTTCCAGTGATAGTACCAGGACCCCAGTAACTGTATCAACCTTCAGTGATAGTGTACCTGGACACCCAGCTAACCTGTATCAACCTTCACAGTGATGAGGTACCTGGACTACCCAGTACTACACCTTCCAGTGATGAGGTACCAGGACACCCAGTACTGCATCAACCTTCCAGTGATAGTTACCAGACCGTAACTCATCACTCCAAGTGACTGACACCAGTACTACAACCTTCCAGTGATACAGTGTACCAGGACACACCAGTAACTGCACACCTTCCAGTGATACTTACCTGACCTACACCATCACTTCCAGTATACTGTACCAGTGACACCCAGTACTGCATCAACTCACCAGTACTACAGAGTGCTACACCAGTACTACACCAGTACTACACCAGTACATACACCTGTACTAACCAGTATACCAGTACACACCTGTACTACACCTGTACTCACCAGTACTACACCAGTACTACACCAGTGTACTACACCAGTACTACACCGTACTACACCGTACTACACCAGTATACTGTACCACCAGTACTCACCAGTACTACACCAGTACTAACCTGTACTACACCAGTACTACACTTCCAGTACTACACTAGTACTACACCAGTACTACACCAGTACTACACGTGCTACACCAGTACACCAGTACTACCAGTACTACACCAGTACTACACCAGTATTCACCTGCTACTGCACAACTCAGTGACTAACCTGTGACACCCAGTACTACACGTACACACCAGTCTACACCAGTTACTGACCAGTCTACACCAGTACCCTGTACTCACGTACTACACCAGTACTACACCAGTACTACACCAGTACTACACCGTACAGCACAGTTACTACACCGTACACACCTGTACTACACCAGTACTACACCGTACTACACCGTACTACACCAGTACTACACGTACTACACCGTACTACACCAGTACTACACCAGTACTCACCGTACTACACCAGTACTACACCGTACTACCAGTACTACACCAGTACTACACCTGTACACACCGTACTACTACCAGTACTACACCAGTACTACACCTGTCCAGCTACTGAGTCTACCCTGACTACACCGTACTCATCAACCATGTACTCACCAGTACTCCAGTTACTGACACCAGTACTGATCACCTCGTACTACCTGTACTACACCGTACTACACGTGCTACACCAGTACTAGTCTACCAGGACACCCAGTACTACACCAGTACTACACCAGTAGCTCACCGTACTACCAGTACTACACCAGTACTACACCAGTCCACCAGTACTACACCAGTACTACACCAGTACTACACCAGTACTACACCTGTACTACACCAGTACTACACCAGTACTACACCAGTACTACACCAGTACTACACCAGTACTA
The DNA here is from genome assembly GCA_009830355.1 of Cherax destructor. Taxonomy (NCBI): domain Eukaryota; kingdom Metazoa; phylum Arthropoda; class Malacostraca; order Decapoda; family Parastacidae; genus Cherax; species Cherax destructor. Next base: position 8,258 of record WNWK01023959.1, on the reverse strand, counting down.
CACCAGTACTACACCAGTACTACACCAGTACTACACTAGTACTACACCAGTACTACACTAGTACTACACCAGTACTACACCAGTACTACACCAGTACTACACTAGTACTACACCAGTACTACACCAGTACTACACCAGTACTACACCAGTACTACACCAGTACTACACTAGTACTACACCTGTACTACACCAGTACTACACCAGTACTACACCAGTACTACACCAGTACTACACCAGTACTACACCAATATGTACACACCAGTACTACACCAGTACTACACCAGTACTACACTAGTACTACACCAGTACTACACCAGTACTACACCAGTACTACACTAGTACTACACCAGTACTACACTAGTACTACACCAGTCACCTGTACTACACCAGTACTACACCGTACTACACCAGTACTACACCATACTACACAGTACTCACACCTGTACTACACCTGTACTACACCAGTACTACACCAGTACTACACCAGTACTACACCAGTACTACACCAGTACTACACCTGTACTACACCAGTACTACACCAGTACTACACCTGTACTACACCAGTACTACACCAGTACTACACCAGTACTACACCAGTACTACACCAGTACTACACCAGTACTACACCAGTACTACACCAGTACTACACTAGTACTACACCAGTACTACACCAGTACTACACCAGTACTACACTAGTACTACACCAGTACTACACTAGTACTACACCAGTACTACACCAGTACTACACCAGTACTACACCTGTACTACACCAGTACTACACCAGTACTACACAGTACTACACCAGTACTACCAGTACTACACAGTACTACACCAGTACTACACCAGTACTACAACCAGTACTACACCAGTACTTTACACCAGTACTACACCAGTACTACACCAGTACTACACTAGTACTACACCAGTACTACACCAGTACTACACCAGTACTACACCAGTACTACACCAGTACTACACCAGTACTACACCTAGTACTACACCAGTACTACACCAGTACTACACCAGTACTACACCAGTACTACACCAGTACTACACCAGTCACAGTACTACACCAGTACTACACCAGTACTACACCAGTACTACACCAGTACTACACCAGTACTACACCAGTACTACACCAGTACTACACCAGTACTACACCAGTACTACACCAGTACTACACCAGTACTACACCAGTACTACACTAGTACTACACCTGATCACACGATGTATTCTCAAGTCATCCACGAAATGAAAACGAAACTTTAGAAGTAGACAACAAACTAGACAAGTACTTGGAGGTTGTCGTCGTGGGGATGTCTTATGTTGGTCAGTTGTGTACCGAGGTGTCTGGGTGACGGTGTCTGGGTGACGGTGTCTGGGTGACGGTGTCTGGGTGACGGTGTCTGGGTGACGGTGTCTGGGTGACGGTGTCTGGGTGACGGTGTCTGGGTGACGGTGTCTGGGTGACGGTGTCTGGGTGAGGGTGAGAAGCTCTTTAGTCAAGCAATTATAATCAACCTTCTCCATGAATTAATGTTATTGCTTACCACTCCACAGGCGCTCTATAATAAGTAAGTTTATTTAGGCACAGGTACACATATGTATGATTTTCATACATTACCCAGGATAACCCAAAAAAAGTCAAAGTGACTTATTTGTATTGGTACCCCAGGAGTAAACAATGGTATGTGTTAAGAGTGTGTTGTGCAGCGCGACACAGACTGAACCCAACATGTATAAGAGTGTGTCACTGTGATGGATGGTTCAGTCAGTGAAGGTGACCACGATGGTGCAGTCACTGCGGGAGGTCCTCACCTCTTCTACCATCACAGATGCACTCCATCAACACCCTGCAACTTTCAGGTAACACTTATCTCACACGCACATATTAGAGTATGCAGCACCAGTATGGAACCCACACCTGGTCAAGCACGTCAAGAAATTAGAGAAAGTGAAAACGTTTACAACAAGACTAGTCCCGGAGCTAAGGGGTATGTCCTGCGAGGAGAGGTTAAGAAAAATCGGCCTTAAGATACTGAAGGACAGGAGGGATAGGGAAGATATAATAACGTACGAAATACTAAGAGGAATTGACAAGGTAAAGAGGGACAATGTTCGGGAGATGGGAAACAGGAACAAGAGGGCACAGCTGGAAGTTGTAAACTCAGATGAGTGATTGGGTGGGTAGGAGTATCAGGAGGGGGTAGGAGCTTCAGGGGTGAGTAGGAGCATCAGGGGTGTGTAGGAGCTTCAGTGTGGGTAGGAGCTTCAGGGGTGAGTAGGAGCATCAGGGGTGTGTAGGAGCATCAGGGGGGTAGGAGATCAGGGTGGGTAGGAGCATCAGGGGTGTGTAGGAGCTTCAGTGTGGGTAGGAGCTTCAGGGGTGAGTAGGAGCATCAGGGGTGTGTAGGAGCATCAGGGGAGGGTAGGAGCATCAGGGGTGGGTAGGAGCATCAGGGGTGTGTAGGAGCATCAGGAGTGGGTAGGGGCATCAGGAGGGTAGGAGCATCAGGGGTGGGTAGGAGCATCAGGAGGGGTAGGAGCTTCAGGGGTGAGTAGGAGCATCAGGGGTGGGTAGGAACATCAGGGGTGGGTAGGAACATCAGGTGTGGGTAGGAGCATCAGGGGTGGGTAGGAACATCAGGGGTGGGTAGGAACATCGGGGGTGGGTAGGAACATCAGGTGTGGGTAGGAGCATCAGGGGTGGGTAGGAACATCAGGGGTGGGTAGGAACATCAGGGGTGTGTAGGAGCATCAGTGGTGGGTAGGAACATCAGGGGTGGGTAGGGGCATCAGGAGGGGTAGGAGCATCAGGGGTGGGTAGGAGCATCAGGAGGGGTAGGAGCTTCAGGGGTGAGTAGGAGCATCAGGGGTGGGTAGGAACATCAGGGTGGGTAGGAACATCAGGTGTGGGTAGGAGCATCAGGGGTGGGTAGGAACATCAGGGGTGGGTAGGAACATCAGGGGTGGGTAGGAACATCAGGTGTGGGTAGGAGCATCAGGGGTGGGTAGGAACATCAGGGGTGGGTAGGAACATCAGGGGTGTGTAGGAGCATCAGTGGTGGGTAGGAACATCAGGGGTGGGTAGGAACATCAGGGGTGGGTAGGAGCATCAGGTGTGGGTAGGAGCATCAGGGTGTGTAGGAACATCAGGGGTGGGTAGGAACATCAGGGGTGGGTAGGAGCATCAGGGGTGTGTAGGAGCATCAGGAGTGGGTAGGGGCATCAGGAGGGGTAGGAGCATCAGGGGTGGGTAGGAGCATCAGGAGGGGTAGGAGCTTCAGGGGTGAGTAGGAGCATCAGGGGTGGGTAGGAACATCAGGGGTGGGTAGGAACATCAGGTGTGGGTAGGAGCATCAGGGGTGGGTAGGAACATCAGGGGTGGTAGAAACATCAGGGTGGGTAGGAACATCAGGTGTGGGTAGGAGCATCAGGGTGGGTAGGAACATCAGGGGTGGGTAGGAACATCAGGGGTGTGTAGGAGCATCAGGGGTGGGTAGGAACATCAGGGGTGGGTAGGAACATCAGGGGTGGGTAGGAGCATCAGGTGTGGGTAGGAGCATCAGGGGTGTGTAGGAACATCAGGGGTGGGTAGGAGCATCAGGGGTGGTAGGAACATCAGGGGTGGGTAGGAACATCAGGTGTGGGTAGGAGCATCAGGGGTGGGTAGGAGCATCAGGAGTGTGTAGGAACATCAGGGGTGGGTAGGAACATCAGGGGTGGGTAGGAGCATCAGGTGTGGGTAGGAGCATCAGGGGTGGGTAGGAGTATCAGGGTGGGTAGGAGCATCAGGGTGGGTAGGAGCATCAGGGGTGGGTAGGGGAATCAAGGGTGGGTAGGAGTATCGGGGGTGGGTAGGAACATCAGGGGTGGGTAGGAACATCAGGGGTGGGTAGGAGCATCAGGTGTGGGTAGGAGCATCAGGGGTGTGTAGGAACATCAGGGGTGGGTAGGAGCATCAGGGGTGGGTAGGAACAAATCGGGGTGTAGGAACATCAGGTGTGGGTAGGAGCATCAGGGGTGGGTAGGAGCATCAGGAGTGTGTAGGAACATCAGGGGTGGGTAGGAACATCAGGGGTGGGTAGGAGCATCAGGTGTGGGTAGGAGCATCAGGGGTGGGTAGGAGTATCAGGGGTGGGTAGGAGCATCAGGGGTGGGTAGGAGCATCAGGGGTGGGTAGGGAATCAAGGGTGGGTAGGAGTATCGGGGGTGGGTAGGAGCATCAATGGTGAGTAGGGGAATCAGGGGTGGGTAGAGGCATTAGGGGTGGGTATGGGAATCAGGGGTGGGTAGGAGCATCATGAGTGGGTAGGAGCATCAGTGTGGGAAGGGGCATCAGGGGTGGGTAGGAGCATCAGGGGTGGGTAGAAGCATCAAGGGTGGGTAGGAGAATCAGGGGTGGGTAGAAGCATCAAGGGTGGGTAGGAGCATCAAGGGTGGGTAAGAGCATCAGGGGTGGGTAGGGGCATCAGGGGTGGTTAGGAACATCAGAGGTGGGTAGGAGCATCAAGGATGGGTAGGAGCATCAGGGGTGGGTAGGAGCATCAGAGGTAGGTAGGAGCATCAGGGGTGTGTAGGAGCATCGAGGGGTTAGTAGATGGAGTAGGGGTGTAAGGATGTTGATAGTGTTAGAGGGACCTGGGAGGAGGAGGGGAGGGAGTGTACAGCCAGGGTCATCCCTGAACAATGTTGGATCAATGTTAATGTGTGTGCCCACACACAATTATATTCACGCAACCCTTATACAAACAAAACAACTCCTGTATTTAACATTTAAAAATGCAAAATTATCCTTTTTTTCACATGTGAGTATTTGTGAGTGTAGTATCAGGTGAGAGTGTAGGCCAACACTGCTTCACTGACCCACGGTGTTGCTGGTATCAGGTGAGAGTGTAGGCCAACACTGCTTCACTGACCCACGGTGTTGCTGGTATCAGGTGAGAGTGAAGGCCAACACTGCTTCACTGACCAACGGTGTTGCTGGTATCAGGTGAGAGTGTAAGCCAACACTGCTTCACTGACCCATGGTGTTGCTGGTATCAGGTGAGAGTGAAGCCCAACACTGCTTCACTGACTCATGGTGTTGCTGGTATCAGGTGAGAGTGTAGGCCAACACTGCTTCACTGACCAACGGTGTTGCTGGTATCAGGTGAGAGTGAAGGTCAACACTGCTTCACTGACCAACGGTGTTGCTGGTATCAGGTGAGAGTGAAGGCCAACACTGCTTCACTGACCCATGGTGTTGCTGGTATCAGGTGAGAGTGAAGGTCAACACTGCTTCACTGACTCATATGTGTTGCTGGTATCAGGTGAGAGTGAAGGCCAACACTGCTTCACTGACCCATGGTGTTGCTGGTATCAGGTGAGAGTGAAGGTCAACACTGCTTCACTGACCCATGGTGTTGCTGGTATCAGGTGAGAGTGTAGGCCAACACTGCTTCACTGACCCATGGTGTTGCTGGTATCAGGTGAGAGTGAAGGCCAACACTGCTTCACTGACCTATGGTGTTGCTGGTATCAGGTGAGAGTGAAGGCCAACACTGCTTCACTGACCCGTGGTGTTGCTGGTATCAGGTGAGAGTGTTGGCCAACACTGCTTCACTGACCCATGGTGTTGCTGGTATCAGGTGAGAGTGTTGGCCAACACTGCTTCACTGACCCATGGTGTTGCTGGTATCAGGTGAGAGTGTTGGCCAACACTGCTTCACTGACCCATGGTGTTGCTGGTATCAGGTGAGAGTGTAGGCCAACACTGCTTCACTGACCCATGGTGTTGCTGGTATCAGGTGAGAGTGTAGGCCAACACTGCTTCACTGACATATGGTGTTGCTAGAAACATGTCTATGGTTGTACTGTATTGTATTATACTTTGTGTCTATGGTTCATTCAGCAACACCACCAGGCTAGGTGTGTACGTATCTATTTCTGGTTGCAGGGGTCGATTCACAGCTCCTGGCCCAGCCCCTTTGTTGGTCGCTACTAAGTCCACTCTCTCCCTGCTCCATGAGCTTTATCATATCTCTTCTTAAAGGCATGAATCCTGCCTCCACTATATCACTCTCCAGACTGTTCCATTTTCTGACAACTCAGTGGCTGAAGAAATACTTCCTAACATCCCTGTGACCCATCTGAGTCTTCAACTTTCAGTTTTGACCCCCTGGTTGCTTTGTCCCATCTCTGACACATTTTGTCCCTATCCACCTTGTCAGTTCTTCTCAGTGTTTTATATGTCGTTATCATGTCCCACGTATCTCTCCTGTCTTCCAGTGTCGTTAGGTCGATTTTGCTTAATCTCTCCTCGTAGGGCATACCCCTTAGCTGCAGGACTAGTTTTGTTGCAAATCTTTGCACTTTCTCTAATTTCTTGACGAGCTTGACCAGGTGTAGGTTCCATACTGGTGCTGCATACTCCAGTATGGGCCTGACGTACACGGTGTACAGAGTCTTGAACGATTCCTTACCAAGGTGTCGAAACGCAACTCTTAGGTGTGCCAGGCTCCTATATGCTGAAGCAGTTATTTGGTTGATGTGCGCCTTAGGAGATGTGCTCGGTATTATACTCACCCCAAGATCTTTTTTCTTGAGTGAGGTTTGCAGTCTTTGGTCCCCTAGCCTAAACTCTGTCATGACTTTGCACTTGGTAGGGTTAAACTCCAGGAGCCAGCTGTTGGACCAGGCTTGCAGCCTGTCCAGATTCCTTTGTAGTTCCATGTGATCCTCATCCACTTTAATTCTCCGCATTAGCTTCATGTCGTCTGCAAACAAGGACACCTCTGATTCTATTCCTTCCGTCATGTCATTCACATATACCAAAAACTACACCGGCCCTAGGACTGACCCTTGTGGAACCCCGTTCATCACAGGTTTCCTCTCTGACTTCTCGTCGCCACCATCACACGTTTTTTCTTTCCTGTCAGGTATTCTCTGATCCACTGCAGTGCCTTTCCTATTATTCATGCCTGATCGTCTAGCGTTTGTACTAATCTCTTGTGTGGAACTGCGTCAAAAGCCTTCTTACAGTCCAAGAAAATGCAGTCTACCCACCCCTCTCTCTCTCCTGCCTTTCTTCTTTCACCTTGTATTAAAACTCCAGTAGGATTGTGACACAGGATTTACCCTCCCTGAAACCGTACTGGTTATCGTGTATAAGCTCATTCCTTCCTAGGTGCTCCACCAGTGTGTACTCACCTAATTGTACTCACCTAATTGTGGTTGCAGGGGTCGAGACTCAGCTCCTGGCCCCGCCTCTTTGCTGTCCGCTACTGGGTCTCTGCTCTCCCTGCTCCATGAGCTTTATCATACCTTGTCTTAAAACTATGTATGGTTCCCGCCTCCACTATATCGTTCGCTAGACTATTCCACTTCCTAACTACTCTATGGCTGAAGAAATGCTTCCTAACATCCCTTTGACTCATCTGAGTCTTCAGCTTCCAGTTGTGTCCCCTTGTTTCTGTGTTCCCTCTCTGGAACATCCTGTCACTATCTACCTTATCGATTCCCTGCAGTATTTTGTATGTCGTTATCATGTCTCCTCTAACCCTTCTGTCCTCCAGTGTTGTTAGTCCTATTTCCCTCAACCTTTCTTCATAGGGCAGTCCCCTGAGTTGTGGAACTAACCTTGTCGCAAACCTTTGCACTTTCTCTAATTTCTTGACGTGCTTGACCAGGTGTGGGTTCCAGACTGGTGCTGCATACTCTAGTATGGGCCTGACGTACACGGTGTACAGTGTACTCACCTAATTGTACTCACCTAATTGTGGTTGCAGGGGTCGAGACTCAGCTCCTGGCCCCGCCTCTTCGCTGTCTGCTACTGGGTCTCTGCTCTCCCTGCTCCATGAGCTTTATCATACCTTGTCTTAAAACTATGTATGGTTCCTGCCTCCACTATATCTTTCTCTAGTCCATTCCACTTCCTGACTACTCTGTGGCTGAAGAAATGTTTCCTGACATCCCTTTGACTCATCTGAGTCTTCAGCTTCCAGTTGTGTCCCCTTGTTTCTGTGTTCCCTCTCTGAAACAACCTGTCACTATCTACCTTGTCAATTCCCCGCAGTATTTTGTATGTCGTTATCATGTCTCCTCTGACCCTTCTTTCCTCCAGTGTTGTTAGTCCTATTTCCTCAACCTTTCTTCATAAGACAGACCCCTGAGTTGTGGAACTAACCTTGTCGCAAACCTTTGCACTTTCTCTAGTTTCTTGACGTGCTTGACCAGGTGTGGGTTCCAGACTGGTGCTGCATACTCTAGTATGGGCC